>SEYY01006432.1:12500-53324 GCA_009176605.1 Armadillidium nasatum | reverse complement strand
TATATATATATATATATATATATATAATATATATATATATATATATATATATATATATATATATATATATATATATATATATATATATATATATATATATATATATATATATATATATATATATATATATATATATATATATATATATATATATATATATATCGAGCAGAAAGGTTTGTAGCAATGATTGGTTTTAAAATCTTACAATGATATATTAATCGACGTATTAATAAGACGCAATTTTTAAAATTTTTGATCTTCGTAAAGAATTATAATATATATATATATATATATATATATATATATATATATATATATATATATATATATATATATATATATATATATATATTATATCGAAGCAGTGCGCTGACGTATAAGCTATTTTTATTTATTTATTTACAATATGAAAGAGCAAGCGTAGGCACACTTTTAACCTTTCAAATCAAGGTTAGGTTATGCCGAACTAGTATGTAGGATTTAAAAACTTTTAAAAGGAATATCAATTTTTTTAAAACTTTTAAAATAATTAAATTGGTGACAGTGAGGCAGGTCAAAATAAATAATAAAGTTGTATTTTTGACGTAAATTAAGAAATTTAAAAAAAATTTTTTTTTTTTTTACATCAAATTGAAAATAATTATTTTTTCCAGTTTTACATTAAGTAAAGGAAATGGTTCGCAGAACATAAGCATATTCTCGATGTTTTAATATGGCCACCAAGAGAATGTGATTTAAATCCTATTCAAAATATATATGGATCAATTATCAAAATTTGACTCCTCGTTCTCTCATTCTATGAGAATAACAGAACACCACATATACTTAAAAAATAATATTGCATCTATGCCTGACAGATTGCAGTCCGTCATCAGGAACGAAGGTGGATGAACAAAATACTGATATATATATATATATATATATATATATATATATATATATATATATATATATATATATATATATATATATATATATATATATATATATATATATATATATATATATTGTTTATAAAGCATCGTGTATACGATGCCCTAAGTTCGGGAAATACCCAAAATCGTCGACAAGAAAAATAGTCGACAGGTAAAAGGGTCGACACGTCATTAAGAAAATTTTCTCACTTGTCCAAACGTCGACAACTTTTCTGAATAAGGTCAAAGGGCAAACAACTTTTTTTAATAACTCGTCCAAATCGTCCACACAATAAATCAATATCGATTAATCGATAGATATATATTATCATCACTCACGGGTCGGAGGGTACGGGGGGCAGAGGACCTCAGTAGAAAAATGTTCGTGTGCCATGCATCTACTAAAATAATATATTAAAAACTAAAAAAAAATAATTTTAATTATTATAATAATAAAATTAAAAAAATAGGCTTACATATCGATTGTATCGATATAAAAAAATACGATGTTGGTCAAACGGTTGACACATTTTTTTCCCATATGGCCAAAGCATCGACACGTTGGAATTGAAAAGAAAAGTGATCGACAAATTTTTTTCAAAAGTGTCTGCCCCTTGACCTGTCGACGTTTTGGGTATAGTACCCAAGTTCCTGCAAAATTAAAATATATATGTTTTCCACATTCTTTGTTTCAATCTCGGTTAACATTCAAAAGTAGCGCCAACACAGTTCGCATAGATTTTTTGTTTTATCATAATCTCAGAAACATAAAAACGTAATATGTGATTGTGTCTTTTATTCTCGCTAAATGGATAAAACATATTCTTTCCCTGTTTGACGTAAATGATTAGACGAGTGCCTTTCATAATCCGGAGAATATTACTTTTAACTACACAATTTGTTATTCACTCTTGGAAAAACGTTTATACGGCTTGCCACGTGTAATTTTCCCAGAGTTAGCTGTTTAGAATAGTGTGAAGTAAATACCATTTTGAAGATGCTATATATAACGTTGTTAGGTTAGAAGGACAAGCGATATTACAGCGAACGAACTAAGCTATTAACATTCGAAAGCATAGTAGATGAGATGCCTACGATTTCTTCGGATTAATATATGTTCGTTCCATAAATAGTAATTTACTTTAAAATTCTTAATCATTTGTTCTCTAGAAAAGATTTATCCCGATATAGCGAATAGTAATACACTTTTCAGTAACTGTAACAAAACATCGCTTACTATATATATATATATATAATATACTGTATATCGTCCCTGATCATCAGTATGTCTGGAAAGGAATGCTCTAATGGTGATCATCTTTTTCTTCACTGTGATAATTGTCTTCTGCAATTCGGAATTTCGGTAAATCTTTAGCTGTAGACGCTGGACATACCAAAAACTTTTGATAGTCTAGCACAAAGCTTTGATTTCCAGTTCCAAGTTCTTTCATCTCTTTGAAGATCTCCTTTCAGTCTCTATTCCATGACCATCGTCTTCTCTAAATCTATAGTGGTGTTCCTCAGGGTTCTGTTTCTATCCCCAATCTTTTTTCTATTTTTCAACAATGATCTTCGTTCCATAACTTCCTTCAAATCCACTCTTATTCTTATGGTTGTTTTCAATACTCTATTCTACTAGATGATATTTTCCACACAATCTTAATATCTTCGAAAACACTCAACTGCAACCTTCCCCTTTCCTCAATATTTTTGACTTTTTCTTTTCTCGGAATGGAAGATCACATTACTATCAAGCTTCTAAGAGGTAAATTAGTGTTTGCGGCGCCTTCGCAACTCTTTTGCATAATTCCAGATGCTCGATCTGTATAGGATGTTGTTCCCTTATATGGAATACGCGTCGCATATCTAGGATTCTTCCACTCACGTAGCTCGTCTTCTTTCGTCTCATCAATTCTCCTCCCTTTAATAATCTCTTTCAAATCTCTTTCATGAATAATTTCATCACTATATATATATATATATATATATATATAATCATAAAAATAAACTAAATTAAAAATTTGCGATATCATTTAATATCGTTTTGAGTAAATTTCCTTATTATTCTAGTACAACATGTATACTTTTACTAATAACCTAATATTTTAACAAGAACTATACGGCAAAGATTATATATATAGTATATATATATATATATATACATATATATATATATATATATATATGTGTGTGTGTGTGCGTGCGTGTGTTTGCGTGTGTGTGCGTGTGTGTGTGCAACTATATCGTTTCCAAATATTATGCTTACCTAAAATACTGTTATAGTTTACACTGTGATCAATGGGCGTAGCTAAAGTATCTTGTTGAAAGACGATTGGATCAAAATTTAATCTTAAAATTAGACCCATGTTACTTTGAAAAATGATCGACCTAAGCAATAGTGCATTATTTCTGTCCACGATAGTACATATAATTTATAATTTTATTGTTTCATATCTATTTAGTTTACTTATATTCTGCAAATTTTGCACAATACCTCCTCATGAAGATCTTTCTCGTTTTGAAAGCTCTCTAAATAATGTTTCAACTAATTTTTTTTTTTTTTTATAATGAAAACTTTAAAGCTCTTTAATAATTTTAATAATAATAATAATAATAATAATAATAATAATAATAATAATAATAATAATAATAATAATAATAATAATAATTATGCAGAATTCGTTGGGCTGGATTGTTGTATCAAGAGAGCTGGAAAAGTTATCCTAAATGTCTCCTTTATTCAGCTAATTTTGATGCAAGGATGCAGACAGGACCTGGTAAGGATAATTTTGGAGAGAGGTTTGCTCTCCTTTCAGTCTTAATTATTTATTATTGTTTTTTTTCAAACTCTTTTCTAATATTGCAAGGTATATAAAAATGTTAGGTAAAACTGATTAAAGAAAACTTTATTAAATAAAGTTGAACTAAAGTTAAATATAAGTAATTAGTTAGTTGAAATACAGTGTTAAGAGTTTGAGTTTGATACCCAAACGTAGCAACAGGTCAGACAAGAGAAATTACTTTTTTGTAGTTTTGTGCAATTAAAGTACAGCCGTATTTAAATGAAGTATTGCACTTATTTCAATACTCACACACTACTAGGAATACAGTCTAACGTCTACAACTAATCACCTTTTCCAACATATAAAATCTCACATTCTCTCTAATACCTTTTTACCTAGAATATTCGATCGTACCGGGATTTAAACCTTAGTCTACGATGGGAGGAATCTGAGTGATTTAAGCTGACGAGATGTTTCCTGTTAAACTTGATTTACAATATATATCCTAATCGATATAGGAAAAAATATCAATTTTACTCTGACCATATTGACTCATAGTAGGTAGTGAATCTCCAAGGACTTGTCCCGACCGTGTTTGAGAGTGAGGCAGCATGACCCCGACTCGGGCTCTCCCGACTGTTAAAGTATTTATAGATTTTAATTATCACCTTGTTTGTTTAGTTTACGAGAGGAAAGGGGTGACTGAGCCCTGGAAATGTTCCCTCACGCTCAAGCACGGTCGGGACAAGTCTTTGGAAGTTGTTCTTGTGAATTATTATTCATAAACCTCCTCTTTAAACTTTGATTTGAGCTGGGAAGACAGAGTGTTACCTCTCCCCCAAGAAAGTGCAAAAAAGAAATCACAGAGAGAAATCTCAAGAACAAATGCGTCATACTCCTCCATCGACTACACAGGTAGAACTCTATGCTTGTGTGCAATAGGGCCTGGGTTCGATTCTCCTTTAGCAAACTTTAAACTTCTATGAATATATATATATATATATATATATATATATATATATATATATATATATATATATATATATATATATATATATATATATATATATATATATATATATATATATATATATATATATATATATATATATATATATATATATATATATATATATATATATATATATATATATATATATATATATATATATATATATATATATATATATATATATATATATATATAAAATACATATGTTAAATTTTTTTTACAGAACGCCACCACTCACGGGCATAGCCCATTTCAAGGAGGGGGCACACACAAAATGAAAAAAAACTCATTCAAACAGACCTAACGCACATCCCTCAGGTGGGCACAGACGGAAGCCTTCAAGAGTGGAAGATTAAATACAGGAGGAAAAATAGATGATGGTAGAGAGTTTCACAAATCAGAGGTGGCTGGAAAGAAAGAGGCACCACAACGGGTCAGCCTAGGGTTTCCTACATCCACACAAAATTGGTGAGAAAGGAGGGCACCCCTTGTGCAACGAGGACGAAGCAACGGTGAAGGAATGCGAGAGGGCCTCGAGCACCTTCCATTGTAGTACCTATAGAAAAGGGAAAGTGCGCCAACGTCACGTCGCAGATATAGTGGGTCAAGAGAGTTAGAAAGTAGGGGACAGTTTATTAATCTTTTAGCTTTAGACTCAGCCCTATCCAGAAGAGAGGAGGAGCCGGAGCCTCCCAAATGTGAGAACAGTACTTCATACAAGGGCGAATAAGACCCTTATATATTTGGAATAACTGCTCAGAAGAAAAAAATACTCACAACCTGAACAGAATTCTCAACTTCTGAGAGGCCGCTTTAGCAACCATTGTGATATGTGGTTTCCAAGACAGTTTATTGTTTATGTTAAGACCAAGAATGTTAATGTTATTTAAAGGTGAGACGGGAGAGAAATCGAAGAAGATAGGAAAGTTGGGAGGTGTTTTAGAGAGGGAGATAAGAAGAAGTTTAGTTTTTAAAGAATTGAATTTCACAATGTTGCTATGACCCTACCGGGAAATCCCATCCAGATTGGCAAGAATAGAATCGGAAAGAAGAAGAAAGAAATAATTCTAGAATAAATATATATATATATATATATATATATATATATATATATATATATATATATATATATATATATATATATATATATATATATATATATATATATATATATATATATATATATATAATATATATATATATATATATATATATATATATATATATATATATATATATATATATATATATATATATATATATATATATATATATATATATATATATATATATATATATATATATATATATATATATATATATATATATATATATATATATATATATATATATATATATATATATATATATATATATATATATATATATATATATATATATATATATATATATATATATATATATATATATATATATATATATATATATATATATATATATATATATATATATATATATATATATATATATATATATATATATATATATATATATATATATATATATATATATATATATATATATATATATATATATATATATATATATACATATACATATATATATATATATATATATATATATATATATATATATATATATATATATATATATATATATATATATATATATATATATATATATATATATATATATATATATATATATTATATATAATATATATATATATATATATATATATATATATATATATATATATATATATATATATATATATATATATTTATATATTTTAAAATATTTAAAAAGTTTGTATCTCATGGGCATCTACCATTCGAGGAAGGGAATTTTTCAAGGAAGTTTCTACCTAGGATCCGCATGTGGAATTGAACAGCGACCTCAAGCGCGTGAATTAATCACTCTACTGTTATGCCAAGGAAGGCTCAAATGAAAGGAAATTTTCTAGATTCCAAATCATTCTATCATCGAATATAGTGACTAAAATTCAAAAACAAGTAATTGAAAAGTAGATCTGTGGCAAGTAATGTAATTAATGTATAATAGAAATATGCTGTAACTTAGTAATTATTAAAAATTTATCTGTTTCAGTTGTTCGAATTTTGGGACTTTGCGAAGAAATAAATCAAAATATTAATTTATTTTGTCAATTATGGTATAATGAAACTAAAAATCCAGAGATAACTTCTGTTCATGAGATGTGTAAGTAGTAATTTTAACTTTTAATTTATTTATTTATTTTGCTGAACATTTTATTTGCTCATAAGATTTATAATGATGTTGAAAGAGGGAATAATAATTTTTAAGAACGTAAAACAAAATATTTTATTTTAATATATCTTTTCTTTAATTAATATATCTTTTATATGCAGTGATCATCGTGAGTAACGTTAGCAAACCGAAACATTTTAAAAAAGTGTATCTTTGCTTTTGTTTGCATGAAACGATTTTTTTTCCAGTTAAAATTTTTTTAGCATTAAAATTTTCCATTAAAAATTTTGTTTTGCTCCTCAGTTAACAATTATGGATTTAAATTATATTGTTCTTTCAGTGAAATTTAGTTTGTTAAAGCTTATAGCCCTTAAAGGAAATAAGAGAAACATTTCATTAAACCATTATTGTTACATTTTATTATTTTTCGAAAAAATCTAGTCTTTCTATTATTTGTAAATCATGTATTTTTTCTAATTGAAGCAAAATGGACAGCATTTTCAAGTTGCATAATACTTAAACTATAAAAGCCTTGAAATTCGGTATTTTTTTCAGAAAAAAATCACATTTTTTTTTTAATAGAGGGGAGGGTCCAATTTTTAATTTTCTTTATTATTTGACCGATTGAGCTAAAAATTTCATTATAGATAGCTTTTTTTCCCTACGAAAAAAGTCCATTTTTTAACGTTTTTACGATATCACGTCTAGAAAAAAAGTTACAAGCACTTGAATTTTTTTTTTGAAAAAAAACATACCTCTCCGGAGAAAAAAAATTATTTAAAAAAAAACATGCAACCTACAATTTTTTTATTTCTGGATACTGTTTAGAGGTGGAATAGATCTACGACTTTTATTTAGAGCATTATTAAATGCTATTTGTTTAAAGAAAGATATAGCCTCTCAAACTCTTGAAATTTTTGGAAATCGGACAAAAAATGGCCCTTTTATTTGAGGGCCTATATCTCTGAAGAAACGAATCGGATAGAATAACATATTGAAAGAAATTTGTAGCCCAATTACTTCTCTATACACCCACCAAAAAATGTAGCAGTTGTAGTCTTTTTAAAAAATATGTTTCAAAAAGGTGAATTTTTTTAAAAAAAATTTGCTCTTTGATAGTTGGGTTGGTCAGTTTTGGGCTAATAATTTTTTTTCTAAAAAACTCTGGGAGCAAAAGTATATTAGAAGCTTTGTAGCCAATAGATAAAGAAAAACGCATACCAATTTCCAGACCAAAGATTTTTTTCAAGTGACCTCACCGTAGATTTAAACATACCTCAAATTTCCGAAATAACTTCAAAAAACTTTACATCCCTCGGAAAATCGTTAGGAATGGACTTTTTTCGTCGGGAAAAATGCTATCATTATTAAAATTTTCAGGAGAATTAGATGGAAAAAATGTTTTAAAAAATTGGACCCTCTCGTAACAGAAGTTATGTATATTTGTAGAACGTCGCAACATTTGTACATATGAAAGCTTGATATGAGGTTGCCAATTTTTAATAGACAAAAAATATTTTACTGGTTTCAGATATTACCACCCAAGAGTCAAGACCGATTGATTATAAGGAAAAACAAAATGTATTTTCTTTAAAAGAGAGAGCGAAAAGAAATAATTAAAAATTTAAAATTCCGCTAATAATAGAGGAAAACAAAGGCTTGATATTCATATCTACAATATAAAGATTTAAGGTTATTAGTTTTAGTATATTTTGTGGCAATGATTCCTATAGATTTTAATTTTATTTTCAACGATTCTGATATTTCGCGTTTTGACATCCATGACACATTAATTCTATTTTCATTCCAACTTTATAATAACTGAATTGTGATGATGCTATCTCATCTGCTATTACTCTTTCAAACTTTCTGCTCTTCTTCTTCTTACAGTCTTCTTTTCTATCAGTAATTCTTCCTCTTCATTTCACCTTGCAACAAATCTCTCTTTTTCTTCCTTCAATACCCTTCTTCATCGTATTGAAAAACATTTATTTATTTCCTTATTTCATTATTCATATTCAAAAGGAATGAATTAATATAAAAAATAGTTATTTTAGATTTCTCTAGTTATTATGAAATATTTCATAATCAGGAACAAAATAAATAATCAATCAAAATTATAATAATTTTTATGTGTGTGTGTACTGCCCAGTTGAGTATTATGCTCATGGTTCCACCTTGAACTATACTTTGCATTTTAAAACATCACCAATACAAAAAGAAATTGCAACTGCTAGGAAATGAAATGATTTTTGATATTACTTTTGATATTTCTTTGATTATCTTTATCTTCTACGTTTGAATAAAAAATTAGCAATTTGTATCCTACTTTTTTATCCACATTTTTAAAATCCCCTTTATGTAATCTTTCTAAAATTAATCATTCTGAATGAACTGTAAATTTATTATTAAAATATGTTACTAAAATTTATTTCTAAAATTTTTTTAAGTTTAATATTAAATATATACAAATTTACTCTCATTACATCCAGATTTTCCAGGTCAATTTGTTGGAAGTAACGTCGAGCTAAAAGCAAGAATGATATCTTGCAAAGTTCCCAAAGATAAAGACTTAAAAATACCAATTGCAGTTTCAATCGTTAGAAATCCATGTACAGTTCCGACTAATATCTTGAAAGTAAGTTATTTCTTTCCCATTTTCTTAAAACCTTCAATTTGTTTTAAACACTAGCAATTTAAATTGCATCTTCTAAGAAATAAAATTGAATTAGGAAAATTATATGCTATGCACTTTTAATAATTTACTTACTTTTAAAATATATTAAAATAATTTTTAAGCTAAAATTTGAAATGAAATGAAAGCAGTTTTTTAAAAATATCTTTCTTAATGTAAGACAACCAATGTGAACAATATCCATAAATTAATTAAATAATAATAATAACAAGAGATGAGGTTTAGAGGAAGAGAGATGATGTTCAATAAAGGGGAAATTAGAAAAAAGATCGCGAATGTTTCAGAAATTAATGAAAAATGAAAACCGTACACCAGGGCAAGCCGGACGCCGGGTCGTGGCGGCACCATCATCATCACCGGAGACCTCCAACCCTTAAGTGATGATGGGGTGAGGGGTGGATGAGAGGCATTCTTTGGATGCCGCCCCTCAAAGCATCTCCGAGGCAGCTCTGATTTTCGCAATTTTTTTGTTTTATAAAGATAATGTAAGAGTAAGCGATTGTAAATTTGTGAGAACTTGTGATGAAATGGGGTGGAGAGGGAGTGGGAGCACAGGCACTCCACTATGAGGCTAAGGTATTCTAGAGATCCTCTGAGAAGGTGAAAGGCGAAAAGGAACGAACCCAAGGGGTAACGGAGTGAAACTGAATGTTATAGCCCATCCTATCACTCCGCGAGTTATGTCCAATGGGGGTACTTGCATCGCTTCTGACGGCACTACGTCCTTCTCCTATATATATATATATATATATATATATATATATATATATATATATATATATATATATATATATATATATATATATATATATATATATATAATTTCGGGTCTGCTAAATAAGGATTCAAATCCCCCGTCCTTAAAGCTGGTCAGACAAAGTGTTACCACTGTACCACGGCAGTACATAAAGAAAATATGTACATAAGTCTGTGGTTGTTTGCTTTGTGCTCGTGTGTATAAAATTTCACTCATACCACGAATTAAGCGGTTTTATTACTTATATATATTTTTAGGATAACCAATAACATATTTAGGACAGTTTTTTTATTTATTTACACTCCGAAAATTTAGGATGTTGAGCAGCCGAATCTTAGGTGTAGATTGACCTGTCCTCTACGGAGTTGACAACTTTTGGTGGAAATGGATTAGGCTGTCTATAAAACAGATCCTGTTCTGCAATAGTAATGCAAAAAAGGGAATTTTAAGTTATATTATTAAAAAATAAATAAATAAATGTCGCTTGCGCACTTACATCAAAATTCCAACTCACCACAAGTCCTGAGGAAGACGTATATGGACAGATGAAAGTTTTGAAAGAAACTTGGTCCTTCACCAGGAGTTACGGTAGAGTTGTTCGCAACTTCAGCGCGCAGTAAGTAGTTGTTGAAGATGTTCGGGCCTTATGATCTCAGCGACCTCGCTCGTCGTCCTTCTCCCGAAAAACAGGAACTGTTTTCTAAAATGAGACTTGGGAAGAACAGTTAGACGAGAACAACATAAATGGATAGGCCCTTATGTTAAATGATTTCAAATGATGGTTATATAGTGTAAATTTTGATTAATATTGGTTACCATAAAAACAAGTGTGTATACCTTTAATTACGATACCTTAAATTACGATTATGATATAATTTACACTTAATACACCATACACAAATTGAATACCATGTACGTGGTATTAGACACAGTTTGTACATCAGTCAACCTTTGCTATTTTAAGCAATTAAACCTTGATATGACCAGTGATTTACTTAATAGTAGTTTTAATAAAGAATGCTCCTACGAGTCAATCTTTCCTTTATTGTTAAGGAATTTTAAACCCTTATATGTTATAGCGAAAGCGCAAGCTTAAACAGTCTTGTCGCTACAATGACAAACGAAAAGCAAGTTATGTATTCGATACAGCGACAAACGAAAAAAGAGTCATGTTTTGATACAATGACAAACGACAAAAGATTAATGTTATCAAAAAGACAAACGACAAAAGAAGTTAATGTTATCAAAAAGACAAACGACAAAAGAAGAGTGATTTTAATAACTAGCACTCTACGAATTCGACTCAGTACTAATTAAAATAAGACATATTGTTACAAATTTTTATATATATATATATATATATATATATATATATATATATATATATATATATATATATATATATATATATATATATATATATATATATATATATATTGTAAGAGTCCGGCTTGTATGTAGACTAAACAGAGAAAACAAAATAATTATTGGTTACACTCACGCTTTGTGGGTACTCCTTTTCTAAGTTGGGCTGTACCGTCCTATTCTGTTGGACGGTGTTGATGAGCTGATGTGGTATCAGACTCTAGCGAACAATTGATCTC
Source organism: Armadillidium nasatum (assembly GCA_009176605.1). NCBI lineage: Eukaryota > Metazoa > Arthropoda > Malacostraca > Isopoda > Armadillidiidae > Armadillidium > Armadillidium nasatum. The sequence continues at coordinate 41,348 of SEYY01006432.1, read as the reverse complement.
ACATCCGTTGCAAGGGCAATAAGGATCACAATGAAGGAACAACTGATTGCAGACTTATGTTAAATTTAAGTTAAAGTTGAAGGTCATTGAAAACACAAAAAAATCGAGTCTTTAATCGTTGAGAGATAAGTAAAGAACAACACACATTGAACAATAACGATGTTAAAGCATTTCAAGAACAAAAATAATTTGATGAAGAACAACACAAATATGGGCGCGGGTATGTTGGTTTCTTAATTAATGACAGTTTGTCAATTGAGGATTACCCGCCGTCATTTGAATTGATATGGAATAGTTCTTGACTGTAATATTTAGAACCAGTTGGTTGGAGGTTCTAATTGTTAACAAGATTGCTGCTTATCGGTTATAGCGCTGAAGAAATGGATAACCACACAGATCTCAGCGTGAGAATGGAAAGCAAAGTGTTGATGCAGTTCCCTTCCCCGGGACTGAAAAACGTAAATATATAAAATTATATATAGATTTTTACGTTATGTTGCTTTTTTTTATTTATGTTGATATATCATTTAAAAAATCTAATATGAAATAGACAAAGATGGGCTTACGTGTAATTTTCTGCATGATGGTCGAAGATTACACTGATGGAGTTTGTTGGATTTTTATTTGTTTCCCTTTAATCTACAACAACGTTTTATTTTACTTTGTTTTTAACTTTTATCAAACTTTTATGAATTTAAGTAGTCAAGCATAATTTAAGTAGTCAATTTAAGTAGTCATGAATAATCTAAAAGGAAAAATGATAAAAATTAGAAACCTGAATAAACCATCTAAAAAATAAAATAATATATATCTAATCTATCAAGAGATTTTGCTCCTTCTTGATTTTTCTTTTTGCTTCGGTTCACTTATTTTCGTGACAACATATTTGGAAAACAATACATGATTAGCATGAACACATGAATGTGCTCATGCTCACACCCCCTTACCAAAGTTGGTCTTGGTTAGGGAGAATGACCAACTTTCTTGAAGGTAAGTAGCAGTGTTCAAGATGAAGTGGTGTCCCGAAAAAATAGAATTATGAAGAAGCTTGGTAGATTTTATTGAAAATGAAATGACGGAAAGTTACCTAACAACCAATTAACATCTCACCCCTCTAACCTACGAAAGAACAAACGAACCTTTTCTTGGTGATCCATTTCGGTTACCTGCTTGAAAGCCCGATTAAGTTCTTTCAGAGCAGCCTCTTTCGAGATGCCCTTTTCTTTCGTGAACCTCCAAATTTTAGATGTTTGGACTGCAGTGAAGGTGATGAATTCCGGTGATATAGTCGACATTGAAGTTGGTGGGTTGTTACCCGTCGACTTTTTAGAAGATCCTTCCTGCGTAGCATCTTGACGCCGCATCTTCCTACGCTGATTCCACTTCTTTTGAAGTCTTTTAACATTAGGTTGAGAAGTCGATGCTTTTGTTGACGTCGGAAGAGTTTTTGTTGGACAACTCTTCTTTGGTTTGCTGGAGGGTTGAGGACAATCCGTAAACGAACCCTTCTGGTTATCCGTTTTCATTACGTCATGTGATTGTGATGACTTGGAGGAAGTTGAAGGTTGTTCGCCCATGCCCATGGAATCCACGAACGCCTGAGAGTAAAAATATACCCCAATTTCCGTTTTTCCTATGGTTCGCCTCTTTGGTGTAGAAAGTACCGTCCTTTGTTGACGTGGATAGTACTCTATCCGTCCTTGAATACCCGAAGGTCCGGGGACAGACTCTACTTCCTCAACAATCACTGATGCTGTGGTAGCGGTTGTTGGGGTGGTGGTTGCAGTTGTTGGTCTATTTTCTTGAGTCCGTCGGTTAAAGTTGGTTAGACTCAAGAAGGCGAACATTTCTTCAAAGGCGGATGCTGTGTAATGTAGACCATCATAACACAGTTCCAAAGCATTTAATCTATCCGATCCTCCCATCCAGGATTGATGATGAAGGTTGCATTGACCCTTATTGTTATAATAGCGGTCAAAAACGGTTTTCATTGAGAAAGTCCGCTTTTGAACTCAAGGCATGTTGCTACCCTGCAATTCAACGTCTGCCCGAACATCCCACGAGCCTTTTTGTTAAGGAAGGCTCGTTGTAGTTGAGGATGTTCTTCTAGTGAGGGTATTAGGTCACTCCGGGCTTGTCGTTGGAGGAAGGCCTCATTGAAGGAAGCTATGTCCTTCATTGTGGGAATGACCAGATATACCCTCACGGCAGGGTTATATCGAACCGCTAAGCTGACGATACCATTCATCTGGATAGGGACAAAGGACAAATTGCATGCTGAATCCCATGTGATTACATGGATCGAATCGTCGTCTTGGGTTAGAGGGATTTTTTTTCCAATTGGAACACGTTAAACCAAATATATATATTTGATCCACAGGTCCATTGGATTTTAGGAAGTTGGCGAGATGCCGCCCGAGAGTTAACAAGTTCGCGCCGGAATGGCACGAAACAAAAAGGTCAATCTCATAAGTTTGCCGCAGTTTTTCCCTCATCCGTCCCAAGGTCCCCAGCTCAGAGGTTCCCAAGAACAGCAATCTTTTCGTTCCGTCCATGCTCAAACTGAAAATAAAAATATAACGGTGTAGATATTTACAAACATTTTATGCAATAATATTTACAATATATTCAGTATGTCACTATTTCATGTGTTAGTTTTTTAGTTGATTAATATATTTCTATTATTATATTAGTTTTACTACTATTAATTTTATTTTACTTAGAAAATGTAAAAATTGATAATCTAAGTAACTATGTTTTTTCCATAGTTGTTAAATTAGTGTTATTAATTTGGTATTAATTTGTTATTATCCTATTAATACGATCTACATGATATTTTATATTTACCACTCTTATATTTTATATTTATTTTTATTTCACTATTATATTTTATAATTTCACTTCACTTTTTATTCACTATTATATTTTATTATTTCACTTCACTTTTATCGTTCGCTGCACTTATCTTTTTCTCGGCTTTGACGATATTCCAGTGGATGATCCATGATGTAGTCATGCTGTGGGGCGTCTCCATGGGGTCGCAATCGTCGTGGGGAAAGCTCTTCCTCAGCTGAATCCATCCCCGTTAAACAGGTTACGTCCATCTGTCGCTCTTCCTCCATTGGCGATGCTTCTACAGGTCCCGGAGGTTTCATGTAATCTTCCTCAATGAAAAACCCTTCCGGATCAAATCCTTCAAAAGATTCGGCCGAATTATTGCTGAACTCATCGCTGAAATTCAGCTGATAATAGTTATCAGGTTCTTCCATTATGGTGGAAAGAGCCTTGGGCACAAATCCTTCGAATGAATCCTGATCTACCGAATAATCTAACGGGCAAAACCATTCAAATGATTCATTAATCGTTGAGTTGAACAGATCCTCTTCTTCCTCCTCTTCCTCTGGAGGTATTGTTAGATCTATTTGGGTGAATCTTGTAGTGTTAATGTCGGCTACGTTAGATACTTCGGCTGACCTGGATGATCCGGCGTTTACCCGATAATCTGCATTTGTTCCTATAGTTAAGTCAAATGATTCTTGTAAAACTCTGTATGAGCCAGACAAGAATGTCGATTAATCGGCATCGATCAGTTTAAATATCTCTTCCTGAGCTTTCATCTGCCGTTTCCTCGACTCCTCCAACAAGTGATGATCCTCTTCAGCTAGTTGATATGAAAAATCATCGTCGTCCTCGTCACTCTCGTCCTCAGGTAAAACCGTTGGAGTCGGCGTCGTGTCCTGCAGTGACTCTTCATTTGACATCTCCCCCTGTTCTTCGTTGATGTTGACTCATTGTAATTTCTAAGTGATAATGGTTGGTAAGCTTCGTTCTGTTGTTGAATATGTTGATTCTGTTGATTAAGTTGTTACTGTTGATTCTGTTTATGTTGGGCGGAAATAAGGATTTCGTAAGAGATATCTGGGAACATAAAATCATTTCCGGAGTTGTGAAAATTGAGCCTGTATGACACCTTCCCTTTTATTGATTGGGTACTTGGCTATATCGTATGCGAGTGTTGAGTCGTATACTTTAGTAATCACGTACGGTCCCTTAAATCTAGGTTTAAACTTGCTGTTTACAAGATTCTCTTGAAACAAAGATCTATACGTGACTTTATCACCAAGGTTGAGCTGTGAAAATTTTTCAGCAGGTGACTTCCAATATTGTCGCAAACAAGGATTTCTCCTTGCACACGAATGTTGTTGTTGAACTAAGAAGTCACTTGGAGTTGACTTGATTGCTGAATGCCAAGTGTTGTTGTATTTTACAACTACTTGTGGGAGTTGCAAATCCCAATCAGTTGGGTTTTGTTGAATCATCATTCGCAAAGTCTGTAGTATGGTTCGATTTACTCGTTCCGTAACTCCATTCGTTTGTGGCCGATGACTAGATGCCAATACATGCTCAATGGGAAAATCCTCCAATACTTCGTTAAAAAGTACTGAAGTAAACTCAGTCCCTTGATCAGAAAGAAGTTTTCTGCGGAACCCGCGGCAAAGAACGGAATAAGTTTAAACTTCAACGTAGTGCTTACGGTTTTCGCAGATTTATCCTTCATAGGAATTACAAAAAGATACTTAGTGAAATGATCAATTGCTACAAGAGCATAAGAGTGATTTCGAAAAGTTCCGCGGTAATTGTAATAAATCAACCTGCTAACAATTCGAATGGAAAAGACGTTGTTATCTTCATTACAGGCGGAATAATCACAGTAGGATTATTTTTGTTAAGTTGACATGTCATACAAGACCTACAAATGTCACGTGCAACATTTGCAAGTTTTGGATGCCATAAGTCCTCTCTCACCAATGCAATAAGTTTCGGTGTTCCTGAATGATCATTTTGTAAATGTAAATCCAAAACTAACCGAATTAGAAGAGGCATGGATAGAACCATTCGCGGAGTGTTTTCAGTCTGGATGAAGATTAAGTCTCCAAACAAGAAAAGATGAAGTTGATATGGACGAAATATTTCTAATCCATGTTCACGAAAAGTCGTATTTTCGTAGGGATCCAATGCTCTCCTCAGTTTGCGAAGAACATTGTCCTTATATTGTTCTTGGATTATAACCTCTTCATCAGCGCTAAATAAATTCATCAAGTTCGTCAATGATTAATTGACAAATGTTAACGATATTTATTTTGACGCTTTTCCTATTACATGGTTCAAGATAATTAAAATGTATACCAGACACATTTTGTAAGTTACAGACATCTCCAGTAGTTCCATGTGTTAATCGATTGTTGTCTCGGTAGAAAACTCGTACAAGACAATTAGATATATTAGCAAAGGCTAATATTGCTTCTGGAATTGGAAGTTTGGCCACGTAGCTTCAGGAACTTCAGCTTCTTCGTAATATTCCTGCCTTTAAGTTGATACTTAGCGGGGTGTTTGATAAGTTCCTCCGCTACGGTTTCTCTAATATCCATATGGTTATCAGGTGTCCCCTCCAACCATATGGATAAAGATTGAAATAAGGAGTTTCCTCCTCCTGGCATTAAATGGACTGTATACCCCTCAGGAATAAAACCCGAAGGATGAACTTCATCAATGGGGAAAACTTCCAGTTGATCATCCTGATCATCCGGGAGTGCCTCCACTGGAGCTCTGGACAACACATCGGCTACTACGTTATCTTGACCTTTTATGTAGCGGATGTCATAGTCATAATCAGTCAAGTCACGTAAGGTGCGAGCGATACGTCCGTCAACTGCCGCCATGTTATTAAGATATACCAAAGGCTCATGGTCAGTGAAAATAATGAATTTCTTCGAACACAAGAATGGTCGTAAAGTTTTAACAGCCCATCTCAATGTTGCAAGCTTCTCCGTTGTTTAGTAGTTCATCTGAGCTTTGGAAAAGGTTTTTGAGATATAAAATATGGGTCGATATACGCCATCAAGAGTTTGTGATAAGACTCCTCCTGCTCCAATTGACGAAGCATCAACGTGTAATTCTAATGGTGGAGCTGTTGGGCTATATAGTCTGGAAAGGCTAACGTCGGTGGCTCCACCAACGCTGATTTTAATTTTCTCGAATGCCTCCTGGCATTCTGGAGTCCAATTAACTGTTTTACCCCCGACTTGAGCCGAAAGTGGCTTACAAATTATTGAACAATCGGGAATATGTCTTCGATAGAAATTCACCATACCCAAGAAAGACCGTAATTGTTTTATGGTTGTAGGTTGTGGAAAATTAAGTACTCCACTTAAATTTTTATCAATTCGGTTGTATCCCTTCTGGATCAATTAAGTGTCCTAAAAATTGAACACTTTCACGACATAATTTAGTCTTTCCTGGCTTCAACTTAAAACCATTTGCTTGTAACGCACCCAACACTTTCGCAATTGAGCTCAAATGTTGGTCAAAGGTCTCTGAATCGGATTATCAAATCGTCGAGATATACCATTACTTCCGACCAAGGTATTCCTGCTAAGGCGAGCATCATACCTCTTTGGAAGGTTGCGGGTCCTCCTTTTACCCCGAAAGGCATGAGAAGGAACTCTTAGTGAGCCAACGGTGTTGAAAATGCCGTTTTCTCAATTGAATCTTCGGCCATCTCGATTTGATAATACCCCCTTACCAAATCTATGGTTGTAAATAATTTGGCTCCACTCATGTTGTAAATGGAGTCAATCAAGTTTGGCAAAGGAAAGGCATCTTCTTTTGTGTGCTTGTTGAGGGCACGGTAATCAATACAAAGCCGTAGTTTACCGTCAGGCTTACGTACTGGTACCACAGGAGCAGAATATGGAGAGTAACTGGGTCTGATGATATCCCCTCTCTCCAACTCTTCACACTGTTCTTGGATTTCTTGAGCAAAGGCCCTTGAAACCCTCGGATAGGTACATGAATTGGAATGTTGGTGTCCAATTCAATTTCATGTTGGATGTTGGTTGCTAATCCAACGTCTTCATCATCCATACTTAAGACAGTTGGATATTGAAGAAGAAGGTTGATTAGTTGTTCTTTCTGCTCTTGATTAACGTTAACTTCGTTAATCTTGAACTCTTCAATAATCTTATCGCGAGTCCAATAAGCGATGCTTGATTGTTGTGTTGAATCAAGTTGATGCCTATTTATAGAAACCTCTACGTTATTCATTCTGGTAATGCTGTTGCGATTCCCAACACTTGCCCTCTTGGTAAAAACCTTGAGGTGTCTTTCTTATTGCAGATAGCAATTCGAAACGGTTCTTCGTTGTTAACTATTCCGCTTACTACTTCCACTTCTACTTTTCCTTGTGGTTCCACTAACATTGTCGAAGTAGGAAAGTTGGTTCCTTCGACATGCCATTTCGACATCTACGATCTTGAAGTGGTTAGCGGGAATTTCCACATTCCGTGAGTTGATGACCTCCCGATAGGTTAATTTCGTTGGGTCTGTTGATATTACCACGAATTCATTTCCTTTTCTCTGGAAGAGTTGATACGTTGACATATCGGGTAATAAGGAATTTGCTCGTAGAAGAGTAACTCCAATGATCATGGAGTTATCCATAGCGGAATCTGGAAGTATATAAAATTCTTCCAAGTTGAAATATACCCAGTTTCGAATCTTAATCTTAAGATTACGAACTCGTGTATAGGAATACGCGCATTACCAACGCCTGTGACCCTTGCGACCACCGATGAATATCGTTGTATACATTCAATAATGAAACAGCGCTTTCTTTTATTAAGTTAATCTCTGCTCCATTATCTATTAAGGAATGGAAACAAGTTCCTGGGTAGTCTACTACTTCTACTAAGACCATTAAAGGTTGGGTCTCGCATTTTCTAAATTGTAGAAGTAGGGTTTCACCCTTAGTTTTATTCTCCTTTAAACCAGTTGTGTAAGTTAACTCCGTTACTAATGGGGGACTCCCTATGGGAGTAGTTAACCCTTCAACCGTGACTGGCCCCTCAATCACGGGGTCAATTAGTTTAAAGGGCGCTCTTGTTGATTTCGCGCAGACAAACCCCCAGTGGCATTTTCATTCTCGGCCGTTGATGTTTGATAAGTTTGCGAATTTCTTCTGTTTCTTCCTGGATTTGGAGGAGAATTACTCTGTTGTCTAGGTCGTCGGTTTTTCCATTCCGGACAATGCTTCCCCACTTGACCATATTGGTTACATACGGGACAATTCTCCGGATACCGTCGTTGATGTTGTTGTGGTTGATTCTGTTGTTGTCTAGGATTTTGTGAACACCTGTAAGACAAATGCCCACTATTACGGCAAATGGAACACTTATTATTAAGAATATAACAAGTGTCCTCTGAATGAGTCACAGAAACTACACCACTGGTTGTTTTGCCTTTGTGAAGTTTATTGCCGTCCATTATCCTGTCTACGGTCATCCGACCATCCCGAAGAGCTGGAACTTTCGCTACTTTTACGTTGCTTGTTGTCCCTGACGAACTTGGGACTGCGGCTTCAAGTAGTTTTCTTTTGACGTTTTTTCCTTTTCTCGACTGGCTTTTGTGGAGGCGGTTGGGCATTGGAAGAAGTATACTTCCATCGGTTCACCACACCCCCCCTTGACTTTTATTGGGGTCTCGACTCAGCCATAACTCTGGAGATATCCACTACTTCAGGAACGGGTACTTGGGCATGTCCCTTTAAATCCTGAAGGTGTCTATCAGCCAAGTTCACCAGCTGATCAAAGGAAACTTTGGTTCCCGAACACCACTCGTGGTTACGGAGATAACTGCGATTTCTTTGTTGATTGCTGGCGGTAAGGCTGCTAGAAACACTTGACGCAATGTCTCATGTTCCTTATAGCCCTCTGCAGAAGTGGTGGGGTAAGCTTTCTTTGCGAGATCCAACAACCAGATAGCAAAGATCCTGACGGTTTCATTTTTTCGCATTTTGGCAGCCATATAATCATGGACTGCCCGTTCTTGTCTCACTGTATCCTCATTATTAAACAGATCCAGTAGGTTCTGTTTAATCTCTTCATAAGACTTATCTGCTTTATGGAGTTGATGATAAGAAGACTGCAAATACGAACCCAAGAGCCTTAACCAATCCTGTTTTTGAGTTGGGTACAGGACTGTGCAATATTCCTCGAATTCACGGAAGAATACTTTAAGGTCTTGGTCTGTGTCAGGGTTAAATTTTGCTGGTGGCACAGCCTTGTTAGACTTAGGCTTGTTGAACAATTGTGTCATCATGGCTTTTGCTTGGGAAACCATAGCGTTGTGAGCCTGTTGTACGGCTAAACTTTCCGCTACGAATTCCCAGAACTGTTTATCTGTCATGTTACCTGTCGAGATATGGGGAGCGCTCGTGGGATTTGTTATTGGTTATACGTTGTTGGTAGTGACGGTGGCAGTTGTGGTCCGCCGTCAACCTCGCGATATACTTTCCTTAGGACGTACAGACCTTTCTGGTAATGTTGCAGAAGCAGACTGTCCGGGATCTACACGAGACGATAATAATTCCATTATCGTTTTAATCTGCTCGCTTAATCTCTGATCTACGTCACGCGTATACCTAATAACACCCTCAAGCATTTCTTGCATTTTTTCCATGGTGTGTTGATCCACGGGTTGGTAATCGTGCATATGTGCGCCCCTTCGGTTATCAGAAGGTTCTGGTGTGGACTCAGCGTTATTGTTGAATTGGAAATGTTCATCAAATTCAATCAAATGGTCCATGTTTACTTTGGATTCGTCATTATTCATGGTCATCTTTGTGTTTTCTGCAATTATGTTGAATATATTTTCCTTCTTTGTGATCCTGGCAGGGTCGCCAATTTATTTTCTCAGTAAAAGTCCGGCCTGTATGAAGGCCAAACAGAGAAAACGAAATAATTATTGGTTACACTCACGCTTTGCGGGTACTCTTTTTCTAAGTTGGGCTGTACCGTCCTATTCTGTTGGACGGTGTTGATGAGCTGATGTGGTATCAGACTCTAGCGAACAATTGATCTCACATCCGTTGCAAGGGCAATAAGGATCACAATGAAGGAACAACTGATTGCAGACTTATGTTAAATTTAAATTAAAGGTGAAGGTCATTGAAAACACAAAAAAATCGAGTCTTTAATCGTTGAGAGATAAGTAAAGAACAACACACATTGAACAATAACGATGTTAAAGCATTTCAAGAACAAAAATAATTTGATGAAGAACAACACAAATATGGGCGCGGGTATGTTGGTTTCTTAATGACAGTTTGTCAATTGAGGATTACCCGCCGTCATTTGAATTGATATGGAATAGTTCTTGACTGTAATATTTAGAACCAGTTGGTTGGAGGTTCTAATTGTTAACAAGATTGCTGCTTATCGGTTATAGCGCTGAAGAAATGGATAACCACACAGATCTCAGCGTGAGAATGGAAAGCAAAGTGTTGATGCAGTTCCCTTCCCCGGGACTGTAAAACGTAAATATATAAAATTATATATAGATTTTTACGTTATGTTGCTTTTTTTTATGTTGATATATCATTTAAAAAAACTAATATGAAATTGACAAAGATGGGCTTACGTGTAATTTTCTGCATGATGGTCGGAGATTACACTGATGGAGTTTGTTGGATTTTTATTTGTTTCCCTTTAATCTACAACAGCGTTTTATTTTACTTTGTTTTTAACTTTTGTCAAACTTTTATGAATTTAAGTAGTCAAGAATAATTTAAGTAGTCAATTTAAGTAGTCAAGAATAATCTAAAAGGAAAAATGATAAAAATTAGAAACCTGAATAAACCATCTAAAAAATAAAATAATATATATCTAATCTATCAAGAGATTTTGCTCCTACTTAATTTTTCTTTTTGCTTCGGTTCACTTATATTCGTGACAACATATTTGGAAAACAATACATGAATTAGCATGAACACATGAATGTGCTCATGCTCACAATATATATATATATATATATATATATATATATATATATATATATATATATATATATTATATATATATATATATATATATATATATATATATATATATATATATATATATATATATATATATATATATATATTTTTTTTTTTTTTACAGAACGCCACCACTCACGGGCAGAGCCCTTTTCAAGGAGGGGGCACACACACATGCACAAAGCTCATTCAAACACACACACACACACCTAACGCACAGCCCTCAGGTGAGCGCAGACGGAAGCCTTGAAGAGTCGAAGATTAAATACAGGAGGAAAAATAAATGATGGTATAGAGTTCCACAGAATAGAGGTGGCTGGAAAGAAGGGGGTACCACAACGGGCTAGCCTGGGATTTCCTACGTCCACACAAAATTGGTGCGAAAGCAGGGCACCCCTTGTGCAACGAGGACGACGCAACGGTGGAGGAATGCGAGATGCCAATTCCCTCGAGCACCTGCCATTGTAGTACCTGTAGAAAAGAGATAGCGCGCCAACGTCACGTCGCAGAGACAGAGGGTCAATGAGTTTGAAAGTAGGGGACAGTTTATTAATCTCTTAGCTTTTGACTCAACCCTATCCAGAAGAGAGGAGGAGCCGGAGCCCCCCCAAATGTGAGAACAGTACTCCATACAAGGACGAATAAGACCCTTATATATTTGGAGTAACTGCTCAGAAGAAAAAAATTCTCGCAATCTGAACAGGACTCCCAGCTTCTTAGAGGCCGCTTTAGCAACCATTGTAATATGTGGTTTCCAAGACAGTTTGTTGTTTATGTTTAGACCAAGAATGTTAATGTTATTTACAGGTGAGACGGGAGAGCCATCGAAGAGGATAGGAAAGTTAGGAGGTGTTTTTGAGAGGGAGATGTGAAGAAGTTGAGTTTTTAAAGAGTTGAATTTTACAAGGTTGCTATGACCCCACTGGGAAATCCCATCCAGATCGGCAAGAATAGAATCGGAAAGTTGAAGACGAGAAGCAAGTCTAGAAGCAAAAGAGGGAGCAGATTTGAAATGAGTAGAAGAATGTAGAGTTGAATCATCAGCATAAGAGTGAACAGAGTTAGAAGTGCAGTGGAGAAGATCGTTAATGAAAAGTAAGAATAAGGTTGGAGATAAAACAGAACCCTGAGGAACACCACAGTTGACAGAAAAGGAGGAAGAGGTCGCTCCATCTACAACTGCCGAAATGGAACGATCTGAGAGAAAACTAGACAAGAGTAAGCAAAGAGAAGGAGGAAACCCAAAGGAAGGGAGCTTAGAGAGCAGTGACGCATGCCATACCCGGTCAAAAGCCTTGGATATGTCAAGCGCCACCACACAAGACTCCCCGAAGTCCCTAAGGGCAGAAGACCATAGATCAGTAAGATAGGAAAGTATGTCACCAGTTGACCTCGAGCGACGAAAGCCATACTGGTGATCAGAGAGAAGAGAATGAGACTCCAAATGATCCAGGAAATGAGAGTTGAGGAGAGTTTCAAAAATTTTAGATAGAACACAAGTGAGAGCTATAGGTTGATAGTTAGAAGGGTCAGAACGGCTACCTTTTTTCGGGATCGGCTGAACAAACGCACGCTTCCAGCATAGAGGAAAAGTGTTAGTATTAAGGCATAGAGAGTAGAGCTGAACGAGGACAGGGGCCAACTCGGAAGCACACTCCCTCAGAACACGAGGGGGAATGCCATCCGGGCCACTGGCCTTCCTGACGTTCATAGATTTCAGGATCCCATGCACCCGATCATGAGTAATTATAGGTAGAGGCATGGGACACCTGAGAGGAGAAGGAGTAGGAGGAGGGATGCCAGAATCGAGCAGGGTGGAATTAGATGAAAAAAGGAGGCCGAAGAGATTAGCCTTTTCAGAAGGAGTATTAGCTACAGAAACATCAGAGCGAATAAGAGGAGGAAAGGCAGATTTACAGAAGTTGTTAGATATATTTTTGACAAGAGGCCAGAAATTTTTATCAGTAGGAGAGCCATGGAGGTCAGCGCACTTCCTTTTAATGAAAGTATGCTTAGTCCGTCGAAGAACATCCCTGCAACGATTCCGAGCTGAATGAAAATTAGCAAGAGTGATAGGAGAAGGAGAGTTTTTCCATTCACGATAAGCATTGTCTCTCTCCCGAAGGGCAAGAGAACAATTGCCATCGAACCAAGGATTTTGAGGAGAAAAAGATTTAGTTGAAGATGGGATGAATCTGCCCATCCCGTCAAGGATTACGGCCCCTACCTTTTCAGCAGAGACAGAAGCGTCCCCCGAGACAAAGCAAGATTCACTCCAATGATAGTTAGCAAAGAAGCGGCGCATTGCCCCCCAATTAGCCCGATTAAAGTGCCAGAAAATACGTTACGTCTAGGGCTATTTTCCTTATAAACTCTTTTCCTCTTACTAACTCTCTCCAATCTCATCCTTTCCGTTGAATTGCTGCTTCACTCTTATAGCGAATTTACTTTTTATAGAAATCCTGAAGATTTAATTAAACAGTATTGTGACTTTGTTCTATTTTAAAGCAACGTAAACCGAACTAAGATATATTAGCCTAAAGAAAAGGGTAATTAAATTCAATAAAAAATGTTACGCACCGAAAATTAAAGGGGCTTTACAAGCCAAACTTAAACTATAACTTTCTGGTATTTCCTAAAAAGTTCTCCTAGGAAGTTGCACCTTATGAACGTTAAAGGCTATATTTAAATTAGTGGGTATTTAATAAACAAGAGGACCTTTCAAACCGAACAATTGTCTTTCAAATACCATGGCAATAAATCTTAACTCAAGCCACAAATTAGAACCTTTTGAACGTTGTCATATAGTAAAGTCAAATTTTAAATCCAATAGAATGCCTAACAGGTCTACTCTTTTTCAAATAATTAAATCAAACTAGCCAAATTTATAATAGAGCAGACTGTCTAAAAGTCAAAGTTCCAAGTTGTTGCAAGACATCAAAATTATTATCCTAATATCCCCCAAAAAAACAATCAATGTGTAAAGAAAGGTTATTAATTAGTTAATACATTACGTTCTGGAAGATCTTCATCGATGTGGCATGTGGAGGATTTTATTTTTATGACACACTTACATTTTTAATCTTATTACCAACGTGGATTGTGCAAAAAGACCAAGTGCCCTACTTCGTTCAAAAGTAGTCAACAACATTTTTAGTGTTGTCGTTCAAAATGGGTATCCAGCTTTAGGGCGTATTTTGATACTTTAAAAAACCATAGTTTTATTTTTTACAAAGAAGCAAAAATGTAAAAACCAAAAATAGTTTTATCTTCTCAAGCAAAATGTAAGGATTTTCTAATAACCTCCCAAGAACAAGAATTTAAATTTTAAATTTTTAAGTTAAATCAATAAGCAGAAGGTTAAGACCAATCATCAAAACATGCTATTTATTCTAACATGCATTTCTACAAAGTTAAATTCAAAAAATCATATTTAAAAGTTAAAATAAGCTTACATCTACCTTACAACTAAATACTACAAACTAACTTAAGTTTAAGAGCATATCAAATATAATTTTACAAGTCATCCAAATTTTCTTTCAGGAATTTCCTGAATTTTACAGCAGCCTTTCTTACAGGTCTTTTCTCAGAGCTTTGATTATGACTATCAGGCTGTCTAGTAACTGCTGAAGCAGGGGCAACTTCTTCAGAGGAAGAATTATCAATTGCTGCCCTTTCCTCATTCTGACTCACCCCAGGGTGAGTTATGGATAGCTCCATAGGGAAAAGATTGCAAATTGAGTGGTGTGCCACTTTGCCATTGCTCTGTTTTACTTTGACAGATCTAATTATATTGTCATATCCTACCACTACTTCTATAACCTTTCCTAGCAACCAAAAGGGTCTAGGTTTATTTGGTAGTTTTATAAGGACAACATCGCCACACTTTATGCGATTAGTCCAAGAGCTCTGATACAAATCTCTGCTGTATTCTCGGAGACTTAGTAAGTACTCTTCATACCACAGTCTTCTAAATTCTTCAAAAGTAATAAGTTGCTTGCCCAGACTCTCAAGGACATCTTTCCTATCCATTTCCCTCCATTAAGTTTCTAATGACCAAAGAAGAATTGCTATGCATTTTCAAAAAGGAAATTGGGGGGAGATGACATTCAAATCATTTTCAGAAGCTCTGTAGGTCAGGGGTCTGGAGTTTATAGCATCTTGTATAGAAGATAAAGTGGTCAGTAATTCAAAATAAGAAAGGGTTTTAGTTTGTACTGTTTTATATAAACAGCTTTTAACAGTACGGATCAGCCTTTCCCAAGCTGCTCCTATGAAAGCTGCATAAAGGGGAATTTTTATGTTTAATATGTAACTGAGTAAGATGATCACAAAATTCTTGGGAACATAAAACATCACTAAGGATGTCTCCTGCTTTTACAAAGGCACGTGCATTATCAGAGTATAAATGAGAGGGGATAGTATATCTGTTACAAAACCTTTGAAAGGCAAGCAAGAAATTTTCAGTAGACATATCAGGAACAAGTTCCATATGCAGGGCTCTGATACTTAAACAAGTGAACAACAAAATATACATTTTTGTGTTCATTGCCACTTTCTGTGATCTTTAACCCAAATATGACCTGTAAAATCAACTCCCACATGATAAAAAGGCTTAATCAAGGTTAGCTGATTTTTAGGTAAGTTGGTCAGTTTGGGGTAATTGTAACAGAGAGCATTGTATTTTTTGCATAAAAAGCATGATGAGACAAGACAGTTTTAACAGCTTGCCTGGCTTGAGGTATCCAAAAGCCTTTATTTCTAATATGGTTAAGTGTAGTTTGAACCCCAAGATGCTGAACTTGTGAATGAGAGTTTAATATTATTAAACGTGTAAAAGGGTGTTTTTTTCCTAATAAAATAGGGTTGCAAATGTCATAATTAAAATTAAGTGATTTTGAAATCCTACCATTTCCATTATCCAGAAAGAGATCAAGGTGATTAACAAGAGGAGGAACTGGGTCAGATTCAGTGGCGGCTCGTCTATAAGGGCTCCAGGGCTGCAGCCCCTCCAAATTAAAAATACCAGGCGTAGAATGTTGATATAAATATGAATTTTTTATCAGAGAAAAGTGATTTAAATTCATTTTTTTAAAACAACTTAATACATAAAAAGTATAAATCAATAAAGAAAATTTGAATTAAATGCCTTTTGCAACTGCAAATTTTTTTTTTTTTTTTTTTTTGGCTAAATTTAAATTTGTGGGTATTTAATAGACAAGTGGGACCTTTCAAACTGAACAATTGCCATTCAAATATCAGGTCAACAAATCTCAGCTCATGCTACAAATTAGAACCTTTTAAAACGTTTGTCTTATAGTATAGTCAAATTTTAAACCCAATATTATGCCTAACAGGTCTACTCTTAATCTAATAATTAAAATTTAAACTAAGCAAATTTATAAAGAGTAGACTGTCTATAAGTCAAGTTCCAAAATAGTTACAAGAGCCTAAATTTAGTTTGCTAATATCCATAAAGGACAATTAATGTACAAAGAAAGGTTATTAAGTAGTTAATACATTACGTTCAAGAAGATTACCATCGATGTGGCAGATGTAATTTTATAACACCTTTACATTTTAATTTTTTAACCGACGAGGTTCAAGCCTATTACGCGAGTGCTAACATGCTACAAGTTAGCAACAACGTTTTTTGTGTTGTCATTCAAAATTGGGTCTCTAGCTTTATGTCGTATTTTGATACTTCAAAAAATAAACCAGAGTTTTATATTTTACTAAGAAGCAAAAATGTAAGGATTTTTAATAAGAGTCAACATCATATGATTTTAATAGCCGGAAGTTTAGTCTTTATGTTAATCTACTGTAAAGTAGAAGTGATGTTCCTGGCAAGTCAAACCCAGAACTTTGTTAAATAAAAATTAATTACTAATAGTAAAAAACATTCTAAGATAAGTATCCTATTTAAGACTTATTAGCTTATATGAGTCAATATTTTAAATTGAAAATCTTTTATAATTACATCGTGTTGTGAGAGTTCTTACAATAATACATCAAATGTTTCCTTCTTGCTGTTTTGAGTTTTAAGCTTGCGTATATTTGGCCATTTATACTAAAGGCGGCTCCACACATGCGGAGTTCGTCGAATCCTTGACCCAACACCGCATGTGTGGATGGGACACCTTTGGCAGATGTTTGGTCATTGGCTTGGTTTGCCAAATGCTCAAATCTTTTCCATCGCTTGTCGGTAAACTGACACACATCAAAGAAGCTAATGTTGTAGAATTTGTCCCTGTACACACATTCGTTGGTACTTTGTTATTGATATTTAAGTAAATTTGCACAGATGCGTATCTAACTTATTAGATTAGGCTGTGGTTTTATAAAAAATATTAACAAAATATGTAGTGTTTATCAATTTCCACATTATTTTTTTAAAAATATATGTCAATTTTTAGGAATTAATTTTTCCAATTTTAATGAATAGACCTACTATGAAGTTTGTGGGAGTATAGGCCTAGAGCTGCTGTCATTAGTTGGAACTAGGGCTTATAACACATGCCATGTATTTTTTATTAACACATACCATTCAAGATGCAATTTGGCTTAGCTATTAAACATATTGTTCAGCAACTGGAATCAGAAATTAATTAACTTATGAAATTTTGCCTTTTAGAACTATGATTAAAATTGTGAACTATATAATATATATATATGTATATATATATATATATATATATATATATATATATATATATATATATATATATATATATATATATATATATATATATATATATATATATATATATATATATATATATATATATATATATATATATATATATATATATATATATATATATATATATATATATATATATATATATATATATATATATATATGCCCATAGGATGTTATAGGAATGTGCTAGTTTTAGATTTAAATTTTTCTTGTAATTGTAGCATTCACAGTAGTGGATTTTTTTTTGTACAAGCCCAGGTTGCTGAAACTAATAACATACCTAAGCATTGCGAGTTTGATTGGAACTATGCATAGGGATTTGAAACAATATATATTATTATTAATGGTTTAATTTTTCATTTTCCTAAAAACTTTTCAAAATATCATAACTTTAAGGTACATCCCTTTATACTTCTATTAAAAATAATCAGTTTTATTGTACTATGAAAAAACATCTGTTGAGTAGCCTGTTTGAGATTAAAAAAAGTAGCTAGTCTCAATGAGGAATGGATGATTGGATCCATTTCAAAGCTAGATAAATTTACGTGACAAGTTTGTTTAAATGATCATAAGAATGGAAAATTGCAAATAAATTTTATAGTTATTTCGGAGGACATATATATATATATATATATATATAGTAGTGAGGGTCCCACTATCATCGATGGACCGGTTTTCAAACCGGATAAACAGCTCGAGAAAACGCACATGCGTTTTTTCAGACACCTTCCTGACACCTTTTTGACACCCCACTCCCCCTTTTCCCCCCTCTTTGGGGGAATTTAACCCTTTTTGACCCCTCTTCACTAATTTTCCCTAATTTTTTCTACCTTTAAACCACGATTTCACCAATTTTCCCTAAATTTCACCAATTTTTCGCCAAATTTCACCAATTTTCCATAAATTTCATCAATTTTTCGCCAAATTTCATCAATTTTTCACCAACTTTCATCAATTTTCCCTAAATTTTATCAATATTCACTAGCTTTCAGTGATTGTTCTACCTTTACGCCACGATCTTCACTAATTTTAACTATTTTTCCTACCTTTAAGCCACGATTTCACTAATTTTTCCATCTTTAAACCATTCTTTTCCAATTTTCATCAATCTCAAACAATTTCTAACCCATTTTCACTAACTTTTCTCAACAATTTTAGATATTTTAACCAGTTTTTTCTACCTTTACGCCGCGATTTTCCAATTTTGCGTTGATTTGAAATGGAGTTTTTGATTTTTAGCCGCATTTAAACGGGATTTCGCAAAGACTTCGCTCAGGAATTTTAGTTTTTATTCCGGGTGATTGGTATTAGCAAAAAAATAAATAAATAAGTAAATAAATAAAAAATAAAAAATAAATAAAAAACATTAAAAATAAGGATAATAAGAGATTGATTAACTACACAGATTTTATTTTCAAAGCACATATTTGTGATATATAAGTTAGCATGCATTTATTTACAGAGATGGTATATAAATATATACATATATATATATATATATATATATATATATATATATATATATATATATATATATATATATATATATATATATATATATATATATATATATATATAAATATATATATTTTACAGAGGTAATATGGTCCCCTTAAATCCGTATGGAACTGTTCTACACGAATTTCGGATAAAAATCCGTTTGTTGGCGGTGAACTGCATCTTCTTGGAACTTGTTACATGACTAACACCGCCTAATTTTCCAGGTTGAAATATTGTATTAGGTACAACATGATGTGTTCTTACTCTGTTGTTAACTTGTGATTTATCATTATGAATTGATGAGTTGCTCATTCCTGAACGTTGTTTGTGAGGCAGCTCATCGTCGGTAGTATCTTCATCTATGTTTTCTAATTGTATTTCATTTATAACTTTTACAGTGACATCGGTATCTTTAATGTCATTGTATAAGCATTCGTCATGACCACTATCTTTTTCAGAGCATCTCTCGAGAGTTAGTTGTAATAAGTTTTTGAAATTTACAATATCCTTTGTCTCTTCATTGATCGTCAGTCCTTTTGCTTTAACAATATGCTTTATGTCCCCATCACTCTTACGTATTATAAGTCCATACGATTTCGGACCTGTGCATACAAACGAATCGGCATAGGCCCCGTCTCCATATTCGTCAAGTTCATCCGTAAGTTCTCCTAAAAAGTTTCCAGTTTCAGGTCCTTTCTCATTTTCATCTGTGACAAAAATACACGAGTCTGTGTCACAGTATAAGGCTCTATCTTTCACTTTGTTTAATAGCTCATATAACTTGATGCGTGCATATGATGTAGTGAAAGATGCAATAGGAATATTTGTAACTTTTGAAGATCGCTCGCTCAATTCATTTTTCATAATGGTTACAACATATTTCGGACCTATAGGGATCACTTCACTAACTTCAATGTCACATTGATTGATCAATTCCCATACTTCCTTGTCGCTGTTACATATTTTTGTCTCCCTGGAGGGACAATTTTGTGCAAATTTTCCCCACAAGCTGTTTAGGCACAGTTTTGCAATGAATCGCATTCCAGGGTTCTTTTTTATGTTGTTGATATCGAGCTCCACACCTTCCTTTTCTTTGAAAAGGCGTACAAACTCTTTCAGCTTTTCCATGAAGTTGGGATCATCTTCACGAATACCTGCTGGTAGTCCTGAAGCTTCTGTCTTAATCTTTAAGAAATAATTCACATACTTCTCAAAGAGATACTCTTTTCCTTTAAAGGACCACACTTCATAAATCTTGATGATTTTGTAACCCATCTCTAATGCCAACTGAATTTCAGGTGTGGTAAACACGCCGTTGATACACCTTTCATTTTCGTTATGGGTACATTTCTCACATTTCTCTTTTGTACATGTGCTACAGAGTGGGAACATTAATTTTTTTTCAGCTCTTTCAGCCAGTACAGGAATATATAAGTCCTGGGGTGGAAGTATTTTTATAAAAGCCACACCAAAATATTTTTCATTGAGATCTTTTTCAAAGGACTCAACATCTGGGACTTTATCCCCAACAAGTTTCTCTGGAGGTCCACATGGGTACTTCATACGTTTTTGCACGTAAGGGTAAAGAGATGTATAATCCAAATACATAATCTTTTTTCCTTCTGTTGGTGGATAGTAGTGAACAAAAGGTTCAGTTCTACCACCAAACAACGAATCATCTATTACAAGTCTGTTATTCACTGTATCATTACTGATGCGATTAGCATATTCACCAACAGTTATATTGTTACAGATATCATCGGGATCTTGAATAATGTCATTCTTCTGATCTTTCCATTCACATTCCCATATTCTAACAACATTAAAACCGTTTTCTTTATATACCTGCTCTTGTTTCATGGTATTAAAGTATCTGTCTTCAGCAGAAACTTCACCAAAAACACCTTTTCCATTATAACAGTTTCTATGCCCATGCCATGCACAACCATGGAATAAAAACACGGTTTTCACTCCATTAACATAGCCAAAACCGTCAGGGTATAGCCATGCATTCTTAATCTTGAAACTCTTCTCTCCTCCATTTCTAGCATGTCTTATACTTATGTTATTGATTTTTTCTTGGTATGTTATCCATTTAATTGCTTCGTAACTGAAAATCTTTGAATTCTCTCTCCCTAAAATCGTGATTTTCTCTTGTGGCATAAATACATTTTTGTAAACTGCATAGCATAACGATGCGATTGTTGTACAATCAGACAGACAATCAATATCAAAAGCTTTAATGAAGCTATTTCTAAATTTCTCGAAGCATTTTCTTAAAATATCAACATCAGTGATACAATACTTCATGCATTCTTCAAAAATATTATATTCTTTGTTTTCAAATTTATTATAGAATTCATTAAAATCATTCTTTTCACCCGACGATAATTTACTAGTTTCAAAAAACTTTCTATCAGGGATTTTTCCTTTATAATTTAATGTATTTTCACTCAGAAAAGAGTATGGGAAAAATCCTTTTGAAACTCCTTCTTCTGTAATCCCCATGCACTTAGGCATGTTCTTCAAAGCACATGGCGTGAACAACAATGTGTCTCTATAGATAATGTTTCTATTTGATCCCATAGAGATGATCTTGTTACCTCTTTTTATGGGATCATCACTAATAGCTAGTGTGTTAGGGTGTGTTAGTAAAGAGGCATAAATGAATTGATGATCAAACTTTCCTCCATTGTGGGCTGCCACAATTACTTTTGATTTTTGGTTTTTGTCTGAGAAACTCATTAAAAACTCAATAAATGCATCCACAGGACTTTCATCATCTTCCATCTTGAATGTCCTGGTTCTAGGTCCACAATAATTCGCATATGTTTTCTCCTTCCTTATCTGTGCACAAGTCACATATCATTTGGCATACTAACAGATAAGGTATCATCTCAATAATTTTGAGTCCTCTATTATTTACACCTTTGTTTTGTTGATAAGTTTCAATGTCATAGTAACAAGTGAAGACCGATGGATCTTCACTGTTTTTCTTCTTCTTCTTCTTTTCTTTCTTTTTCATGTAGCATATGTGATACTCATCCTCTTTAGGTTCATACTTTGTACTACAAGTCTTACAGAATGCTTTTGTACAATCATGTTTGAAACTGCTGCTTTTATTACTCATCTTTATTTGCGTAAAGCATAGAGTGCAGTTTTTTATTTTTTTACATGTATTGTACTTTCCTTTATTGGCTTTATGCATGTTGTAACAGTCAATATCATAAAATTCACGGTTGCAGTCATTACATTCAACAAAAACATTGCCGTCATGTCCCACTGAGCCCTTGCATTTCTCATTGAGGCATTGACGGCATCCATAGTGTTCACAGTCTAATTTATGTGAAACATTATTACTGTTAAATGTATAACAGTAAGTACAAAAAATCCCACTTCTATATGCTCCTTTTTTCTTTGTCTTGCTAAAACACAGCTTCAATTTATCTTCAGATATGGCGTAATAGTGTTCATTTTCATAGCCGAGAATATATAATGGATCATTACGGTTTTCATTGGATGGCGTGTAAACAACATTCACACCTTTCCCTTCACTTGCAAATACAATGATCCTGCACTTTTCGATTTTCTCTATTTTTTCAAAATCGGATGCAACGAAAGGATCTTCATATTCGAACCCGCAAGCAGTAGCTAAATCTCTAGCATCGGTTACAATACTACTATCGCTTATTTTGTTCATCTTTATTCCTTGACGAACTGTTTTTCTAAATAACACAACAGCTCTGTAGGCACAGCCAACAGGTCCCTCCTTAAGATGGAATTTTGGGATATGAGGATGGTCAAAGGAAATGTCCATAGGTGTGAACTCATGAGTGTTTTTTCCATCCTTCGAAGTTTTTGTCACTCCATTTCCTTTTGCCATCCGAAATATCTTTATAACCACTTTAAATTTAGAAAACGTTGCTTTATCAGCCGACTGAAATGAACCTTCCAGTCTCCTCATCATTTCAGCTACAGTATTAGAGGCTGCTACGTCTCTCCAATTAATATTGACGAAATACTGTTGATCACGCGGGGCTCCATCATTGAAACTGAAATTTACACTGGCTCTCATGTTCGATGAATTATATTCGAGATCTCTTAATACAGTATCTACGACTTCTCGAATAACCAACTCAAACGATGCCTCAAGACCTCTCTGGCTGTTAAAGAAATCGGCATCACGTACACGAACTGTGTAGGTATGCTTATCCATGTTTGGCTTCAGACGTTCCATCGAGTCATGCGTTATATCAGCTATCGATGTTCTTTGTTTCTTGGTAGCATTAGAGCATGATGCAGCTGGAGTAACCTGTAAGTATATATATATATATATATATATATATATATATATATATATATATATATATATATATATATATATATATATATATATATATATATATATATATATATCTTTGTACTTTCTCTCTCTCTCTCTCTCTATATGTATATATATATATATATATATATATATATATATATATATATATATATATATATATATATATATATATATATATATATATATATATATATATATATACAGTGACTAGAATCACTATCTGTTTTCTAATATGAAAGATAGAAGTGTGTGTGTGTGTGTATTTTAACTGATCTTTATGTTTCACAGTACAAAAGTAAAAGAATATATTAAAAAATAATTCGCTTAAATTGTAATAATATTGCTATGAAAACATAGAAAACGTGGAAAACACGGATAACAAAGGTTGGGGGCTGGGGGCTATGCACCCCCTAGCTCCCTGCTGCTTTCCTTGCTTTCCGTGTTTTGGGGTCACTAAAATATTAAAATTAAGAAAATAATTTAATCTTTAACGAAAATTAAAAGAATATACATTAAAATAATTTTAATATTTTAAAATTATTCTTTTAAATTGTAATAATATTGCTATAAAAAACATGGAAAACATGGAAAACATGGAAAACATGGAAAACACGGATAACAAAGGTGGGGGCTGGGGGCTATGCACCCTAGCCCCCCTGCTGCTTTCCATGTTTTCCTTGCTTTCCGTGTTTTGGGGTCACTAAAATATTAAAAATTAAGAAAATAATTTAAAATATTAAACAAATTCGTTAATAATTTATTTTAAAAATAAAAAATATTAAAGTTTTTTTGTTCAAATTATATAAATAATAAAAGAAAATTAAGTGAAAACAAAAGAAATGATAAAATATTATGATATTTTTAGTGTAAAACTGAGTATGGTGGCACCATGAGAACCCTGAGGAGGCTGTAGACCCTCTAGAGGCCCACGCTACAATGGTTAGCTAAGTATGAATACCCTATCTCATCTGTTCCGGCAGGGTCTACAGGGTCTACAGGGTCCACAGAGCCTATGTATTTACACATTTTTCACGAAAAATTAAAAAATATTTAAAATATTTAACAAAATAATTAAAATATTTATTTAAAAAGAAAAATATCAAAACAAAAACGAAGTTTTTTTGTTCAAATTATGTAAATATTAAAATTAAATTAAAAATAATAAAAATTATATAAATAAAAAAAGAAAATGAAGTAATTTTTTGGTGAAACAAAAAAAAAAAAAAAAAAAAAAAAAAAAAAAAAAAAAAAAAAGTTAAAAAATAAAGAAAAAACATTTAAAACATTAAAATAAAAAAAAACATTAAAATAATAAAAAAAAAACATTGAAAAATTAAAAACATTAAAAAAGATAAACATTAAATAAATTTGTTACTAAATTATTTAAAACAAAACAAAGTTTTTTCTTTGTTAGAAATTATTATATCAAAATTTGTTTGTTGTTTTGTTTGTTGTTGTTGTTTAAAATTATATAAATACCAAGAAGAAAAAAATTTAAGACCCTTCTTCGTTTGCTAACCACAAATTATAATCATATATATATATATATATATATATATATATATATATATATATATATATATATATATATATATATATATATATATATATATAAAATACATACCATCTTACAGACTGATATCCGTAACGAAGTTAATATTCAATCAAAGATTTCGAAATGTTCTGAAAACGAAACAGATGAATTAATATTACTGTGTATGGATATAAATATGTTCAAACCTATACATATAAATTTGAAATTAATATGAAAGAGAAATAAAAAGAATGAATTATATAAACATTTTTAAAAAAGATAAATTTATTGGAACATTCTCTAAAAAATGACTTTGAATTTTTAATAAAAGTACAAAGGAAAATATTTTATTTCACTTACCTTCAGAAGTTGAATATGAAGAGCTCTTTTACTTTGTAATGTTTCCACTGCAGAAGCTTGATCATAAGTGATCCACCGTGTTACCTCACCCTCTTTTATACACGATTTCGTTTAAGAAAGTTACCTGATGTCACCACACAACGAATTATAGCGAAATTATGTTCGATATATATATATATATATATATATATATATATATATATATATATATATATATATATATATATATATATATATATATATATATATATATATATATATATAATAGACTTGCGTTAAAATATGCAAGTCATTGATGAGCATTATTTTGTGTGAAATATCGATACGACATATCAAAACTAGATATCGATATAATTCCTAATTAAATACACGAAATTAATCGATATCTAGATTCGATATGTCGTATCGATATTTCACACAAAATAATGTTCATCAATGACTTGCATATTTTAACGCAAGTCTATATATATATATATATATATATATATATATATATATATATATATATATATATATATATATATATATATATATATATATATATATATATATATATATATATATATATATATATATATATATATATATATATATATATATATATATATATATATATATATATATATATATATATATATATATATATATATATATATATATATATATATATATATATATATATATATATATATATTATTCCCCTACCCAGACTTAATCGGAATGTTCGGTTTTACAAATACTCTACTGCCAAAGTCTTGAATACACTCTCTTCAGCTACTTTCCTGTTTCCAACGACCTATACACTTTAAAACCCTGTGTTTCGGTCATGTCATGCTTTATTCCGATTATGATCCCCTATTACTCATTTCTCTGGTGTAAATCCGAAGTTCCCCCGCTTTGCTCCCCAGATATATATATATATATATATATATATATATATATATATATATATATATATATATATATATATATATATATATATATATATATATATATATAAACCTAACTCGAGTTTCCTTGTCGGTTTTAGTAATTTATCCAAAGTACACGTCACTTGTTATGGCTTTATTCATCTAACGACAGTGATCGTTAAGATTCTGTTCTACCTCAAAACACTTTTTTCTATTTTCCAGTAACGTTGCTTCAACTGCTATTTCATTATTTTCAAATGAAAACTTCCTTTTCTCGTAATCTTTTGAAAAGACAGAATTTGCTGATCTTTCCAATCAATATTTTAAAAGGATAGGTATTCTGAAATATTTTCAAACTCCTTTCCAACAACATAATGATTGATCTAAATAAGGTGATGACCTCTTCACACGTAAATGTGTTTTTACTTACTCTCTTGTAAGGACAAAGTATGATGTTTTTCATATTACGAATTCTCAGACTCATGCAGCTTCTTCCAAAATTGATGAGTCATTCTCTCTCTGAATTACAGTTATAGCGATTGAAAAAGCTCCGTGGATCTCTTTCGTAATGCATTCGCCCCTTTGGGAGAGCTCTTGCAGACCACATTTCCAATAACCAACTCTATAGCACTCATATATATATATATATATATATATATATATATATATATATATATATATATATATATATATATATATATATATATATATATATATATATATATATATAATACCAGCTAACTAAAAATATTACTAACTTACCTCATTTTCTTTCTGACCCTTCGAAAATGTTGCGTTGATTCACATATTATTGTTGCTAATAACGAACATTGCTCTTCCTGAACCCATTCCTATATTTGCTTCTTTGAGAAAATGTTCTTGCGACATGTATTTCTACACAATCCTGACATTACATTAGCTATGGTCTCAGACCTGGGTATAATGTATAGGCTCACTGGTAAAGTCTGGAACACACTCCCTTCATCTATTTTCCCTAATTGCTTTAAATTGTATGATTTCAAATGTAATATATCTGAATCACAAAATCATCCCATGGAATGAATAGCATTTTCCAACACCGGTTTCCATCGTTAAACGGGGAAATATATATATATATATATATATATATATATATATATATATATATATATATATATATATATATATATATATATATATATATATATATATATATATATTATATTCGTAATATATTATGACACAGTTTTCACGTATTATAACAGGAACAACTTCGAAATAAACTGTCGTATGTTATCTAATATTTGACTCTCTTGCTTAAAATGCGATAACAAATCTGATAGGTCTATTAAATATGACTCACAAAATTCTCTCTCTCTCTCTCTCTCTCTCTCTCTCTCTCTCTCTCTATATATATATATATATATATATATATATATATATATATATATATATATATATATATATATATATATATATATATATATATATATATATATATATATATATACAACAATATGAGAATGCCTATAATAATAATAATAATAATAATAATAATAATAATAATAATAATAATAATAATAATAATAATAATAATAATAATAATATAATAATATATAATAATAATAATAATAATAATAATAATAATAATAATAATAATAATAATAATAATAATAATAATAATAATAATAACAATAATAATAACAAAATAATAATATTGATGTTATTATTTTAAACATTAGTACTGGCATGATAATAATAGTAGTAAGTAATAATATTAACCTGCTATTATTTCTATTAAAATAACAATAATAAATAACAACAAAAACACTGAAAAATATTTCTAAGAAACGTATAATACAAAACTTTTGCTGTTAAAAATAATATTCGTTGTCATTTAGCTATGCCTCGCTGGTCTGGTGGGTAAAGCGCTTAGTTCGATAAACTCGCAACCGTGAGTTCGAGCCTCCTATGGTCTCATTAAAAATTGAATTTTATTTCAAATTCTGAAATATTTATCTTAGAAAATGTGACTATATATATATATATATATATATATATATATATATATATATATATATATATATATATATATATATATATATATATATATATATATATATATATATATATATATATATATATATATATATATATATATATATATATATATATATATATATATATATATATATATATATATATATATATATATATATATATATATATATATATATACTTTACGATCTCGAATACCATATAGGGTCGATGTAATTCATATAACTGAAGGATAGAAAGTATGTTACAATAACGTACTGGTTACGCTCTTTGAGGTAAAATTGTAAGATGCTGATGAGGTGTGAATAAATGTTAAGAAATAAATAATAATTGGTATTTAAAATAATAACTCGGTGTAAGACCTATCATCCGGATTAAAAACCGGAATAAAAACTAAAATTCCTGAGCGAAGTCTTTGTGAAATCCCGTTTAAATGCGGCTAAAAATCGAAAAGTCCATTTCAAATCAACGCGAAATTGGAAAATCGCGGCGTAAAGGTAGAAAAAACTGGTTAAAATATCTAAAATTGTTGAGAAAAGTTAGTGAAAATGGGTTAGAAATTGTTTGAGATTGATGAAAATTGGA
>SEYY01006432.1:0-7500 GCA_009176605.1 Armadillidium nasatum | reverse complement strand
ATATATATATATATATATATATATATATATATATATATATATATATATATATATATATATATATATATATATATATATATATATATATATATATATATATATATATATATATATATATATATATATATATATATATATATATATATATATATATATATATATATATATATATATATATATATATATATATATATATATATATATATATATATATATATATATATATATATATATATATATATATTGTAAAAGTTCAGTTTTTATATGAAAGGGAACTTTTTCTTTTTCTTTCTTAAAAATGTATCGTGTGATTTTATGAATGAAAATAATATTTTATTTTCATTCATAAATAGCTTCAAAATCTGCAATTTGTTAAATTTATTTTTCGGACAGTTAAAATGAAAATTTAGTATCGTTAAAACTCTCGTAGTTGAGTTAAATTTTGAGAAGATAAATGATCGACAAATTTATTTAGGAATCAATCAATCTGAGGATGAATTATTGAAAGGATGCATCATAAAGAAGAATTATATGGAGCTCTTGACCATTAGGTGGGAGTACGCTCTGACCATTAGGTGGAGATAAATCCATTTTCAAAGATAAATAAAGCCTCAATAAAGAAGAACTTCATGAGTTGATCTTTAGAAGGATTACTACAGAAAGAAGATAAATTGATCATATAAAAATAAGATTCACCTACATAGATTCATATAACAGGTTGGAACTCAGCGAAACATCCTCCGAAGAGAGTTCTCGTCTCGGTCACGAACACGCTACCTTTTAAAATCGTATTTATATATTATATTATACTAATCAAAGATGTCATCTCAAGATCTTTTATATTATTGAAATTCATCCTTTACCCTTTTAAAATATAAATTAAATAAATTATTTTACAATATATATATATATATATATATATATATATATATATATATATATATATATATATATATATATATATATATATATATATATATATTTATTTTTTTTTATAACACACCGTATCCCGCATAATGCAGGGTGGCGTCAACTGCAGGAAAATTGCTGCAGTCGTACATGGGAAGACAAAAAAAAAAAAAAAAACTGGTTAAAAGGAATCCCAGACCCTAGAACCATGCGAAGAACTATTCTTCATGATCCAGCCTTGTCGCCCAATCCAATCTCGTGTTTTAAATTTATATTCGTAATGCTAATATTGAAATTTTCACTTAGGCCGAATGTATGTTATTTGAAAGTTTTGTTGCTTCTCCACAAAATTTTGATAATAAGTTAATTGCGATTTATTAAATTTTGTTTTATGAAAATATTTTTAAAAAATTATTATAAAATAAATCTGTATAATTTATAATTATTTAATCACTGGTCATGCAAATTTCACATAATAATCATGCTGGATGATGAGAAACTGGAATAATATCCAAGTTTAAATATTTTGGTTAGATGTTGGATGAGAAGTGGATGAATGATGCAGAGTGTACTTGCAAATTGTGAATAGTAAGAAGGTGGTTGGTGTAATTAAATCCTTGGTGAATAATTTTAAAATAATTTTAAAATACAATCTTGAAGTAATAACATATTCAATGTTACTGCTGAATGTTCCTGAACATTTTACTCCCACAAATTCCAAAACTTTTTCTTAATATCATCTTGTGATCTTTCCCTCAGTTCGTCAAATATTCAAATATATTTTAATTAGTAAAATTAAAATAAGGAAATAAGGGGGGAGGGGCAAGAAAGAATAAAGAGAAAAATCAAGAACTGAAAATGTTCCCAATTTTTACAAAACAAAAGACATCAATGTTATAATAATCAAAATAATCTTCCATAAAAATAACACGCAGCAAGTGAATTTTGTTTACAAAAGTCACGTGATTTGCTAAGATGTTTCTTAGTCATGTCTTCACCAATCTTAAAGATTCATCTTAACTTGAAGATTATTATTATTACTTTTCGCGCCAAAAGCCATTTAGCACCCGCGAAATTGCCTCAAAGAATGGTGTTTTTCGGCTAAGTTTAATCGGGACTTGAAGATAAGAGGAAATTTTGACTCAAAGAAGACGGCTTAAGTTCTATGTGATAAACATTTTGCACTCTCATTCTGTCGATTGTATCTCGTGTATTCTACCACGACTTGTACTGTGTTAAGCATGTAAATAAAGGCCTAGGTAAGAACTGCTGCTTGTCTCTGTGTCCTGCCCTATGTAACATTTATATTTATATTTCCGCCATCATGACCAATAATATAACAACAGGTTATGGGCCCAGGCGTTTATATTTCGATGGCGATGTAGAAAAATATGAATTGTGGGAAGTTAAATTCCTAGGGCATTTAAGGCTGCAAAATTTGCTGCACGTGATAAGTGATTCTACTCCTGATGTTGATAGCAATGAAAATGCAAAAGTTTTTGCAGAGTTAGTGTTAGTCCTAGATGATAGAAGCTTATCCCTTATCATAAGAGATGCTAAGGATGATGGCAAGAAAGCCTTGAAAATATTACATGACCATTATTTGGGTAGCAGTAAGCCTAGAATGATAGCTTTATATACAGAGCTAACCTCATTGAAATTAGGCAGTGAGGAAGATGTTACTGATTACATTTTAAGGGCAGAGACAGCAGCTACATTTTTGAAATCAGCAGGTGAAACTGTAAGTGACAGTTTACTTAAAGCTATGGTTTTGAAAGGCTCACCTTCAGGGTACAGAACTTTTTCGACGGTAATTATTCAGAAAGAGAAAGCCATGACATTTAGTGAATTTAAAGTAGCTCTAAGAAGTTTTGAAGAGACAGTAAAGAGCCAACAGGCAGATATTAAGCCAGAAGAAATGTTATGAAGATAAGAGATAGAAAAAGTTATGTGAAATGTTTTTCTTGTGGGAAAGTAGGGCACAAGCAATTTGAATGTACAGAGAAACTCAGTAATCATCAGATTACTAAGCAAGCTTATAGAGGAAGAGGGGGATATAGGCAGCATTATAAAAGATGGTGTGCTAATTGTAAATCACAAACCCATGATACAGAATTTTGTAGGAAAAATAATTTAGCTAAGATTTCAAAGGATGATATTAATGAGAGTCATTCTTATGCATTTATAATTAATGAAACGGGTAATGTAGGATACACACCAAGTAATTTACTAGTAGATTCTGGAGCTACCTCACACATTTTATGTGATAAGTCAAAATTTATCAGCTTTGAAGAAAATTTTGACCCCTCAAATCATTTTATTGAATTGGCCGATGGTAGCGAAATGAATAATGCTGCAATTGGGAGAGGCCATACTAAAGTTTCAATATGTGATGTTAATGGTAAGAGTCATAGTATTTTATTGAAAAATGCTCTTTGTGTACCATCATATAAACAAGATATATTTTCAGTGCAGGCAGCTGCGAAGAATGGAGTTTCTATAAATTTTACACCAAAATTTGCTGAATTAGTAGCACCTGATGGTACAGTATTTAATATTAAGAAGACAGGAGGTTTATATTTTCTGAACAATATTGGTATTAAGAAAATGGGTTCTTATAGTTTGCAAGATTGGCATAAAATTATGGGCCATTGTAATGTTCAAGATGTTTTAAAACTTGAAAGTGTAGTAAATGGTATGAATATAATTAGTAAAGAAAATTTTGACTGTAGTACCTGTGCTCTGGATAAAATGACTCAGATTAGAAATAGAGAAGCTGAAAAATATACTACTGGTATATTAGAATTAGTATATTGTGATTTAGCAGGTCCTATTGATCCTGTTGCAAGGGACGGTTTTAAATATGCTATTTCTTTTGTAGATGACTATTCTGGTGCAATTTTTGTGTATTTATTGAAGAGTAAAACTGATACGATTTCTGCAACAGAAAAATTTCTAGCAGACATATCCCCATATGGGACTGTAAAGAGGTTGAGGTCAGATAATGGTACAGAGTTTACCTCTGCAGACTTTAAATCACTCCTCATAAGGAATCGTATAAAGCAGGAATTTACAGCACCGTATTCACCACATCAAAATGGGAAAGTTAAGTGTACATGGAGATCTCTTTTTGATATGGCTAGATGTTTATTATTGGAAGCTAAGTTGCCTAAAAAATTATGGACTTATGCAGTGAAAACTTCAGCGTATATTCGCAATAGGTGTTATCATTCAAGGACAGGTAAAACTCCTTATGAACTAATAACAGGAAGAAAATCAAATTTAAGTAATATGCATGTGTTTGGATCAATTTGTTATGCACACTCACAGAAGAAAAAGAAATTAGATGCACTCAGTAAACAAGGAATTTTTGTTGGGTATGACAATGAAAGCCCAGCATATCTTGTATATTTTCCTGAGCAGAACAATATTAAGAAAGTAAGATGTGTTAAATTTACAGAAAAATTTGGACAAGAAGAAGAAACATCTGAATTTGAATATGAATATACAAGACCAAGGACTCAAGAATATGGATCTATAGAAGAAAATGAAAAACAGGAACCTAATAAAGAAGAATTAGGTGAAAATGAAAAATATGGAAATAGATATCCAAAGAGACAGAGAAATAAGCCAAAGTATCTTGAAGACTATGATGATGATATGGATCAAAATTTATTAAATGTTAATTATTCTATGGATTATTGTTATAGAATGACAAGTGTCCCAAAATCTTATGAAGAAGCTCTGTCAAGTTCTGATTCACACCACTGCAAGAAAGCAAATGATGATGAAGAAATCAAAGCAAGATGTGTGACAAAAGGATACTCTCATGTGAAAGATTTGGATTATCAAGAAACTTTTTAACCTGGATGTTGATGCAACTGTCAGTACAAGAAGGATTTATTGTTCATCAGATGGATGTACAAACTACATATTTAAATGCAGGTTATGTACAAAGTGATATAAATGGTAATAGGTTAGTTTGTAAATTAAATAAATCATTATATGTGTTAAAACAAAGTGGCAGAATTTGGAATAACATTAAATTCTTTTCTCATATCTCAAAATTTTATGAAATCTGTAGCTGATACATGTGTTTATATTAAGGTTGATGCAAAATGCAAAATTTGTGTTATATTAATAATTTGGGTAGATGATATAATAATTGCTGCCAGAAATGTTATTATTTTAAATGATGTTAAAACAATATTGCCAAATAAATTGAAAATGAAAGGTTTGGGTCAACTATCTATGTTTGTAGGTATTGAATTTAAATTTGAGAATAACTGTATTAGTATGAAACAATCAAAATATATTGAAAAATATGAAGTAAATTTAAAAAAGAGTAATTGTAATCAAAATATAATTCCAAGTGATCTTAGCGTTAATAAAGTTAAGTATTGTGGTTCAAAATTGTTAACAGATGGTAAATTGTACAGAGAAATTGTAGGTAGTTTAATTTATTTGATGAGTTGTACTAGATCTGATATGTTTTTCTGTAAACTTTTTATCTCAATATATGAATAAACCAAATAATGCACATTTACAGTTAGCTAAGCATGTATTAAAATATTTAAAAAATACTATAATTATGATTTGAAATTTTATAAGTGAAACGAGCAGTTAAAAGTCTAAACATATAGATATTAGGTATCATTTTATTAGGAATAAAATTCAAAATGGTATTGTAAATTTAAAGTATGTAAAATCTAAAGACAATGTCTCTGATATATTTACTAAACTTGTATCAAAAGTAGGTTATTAAAATTTGAAAACATTAGAGGTATACTTTAGCTTAAGAGGGGGCAGTGGCGGCTCGTGTAAACTTGGCAAGGAGGGGCTGCAAGTTTATATATTTATATATATATATATATATATATATATATATATATATATATATATATATATATATATATATATATATATATATATATATATAATATATATATATATGTGTGTGTGTGTGTGTGTGTGTTGTTGTGTTAAATTTATATATATATATATATATAATATAATATATATATATATATATATATATATATATATATATATATATATATATATATATATATATATATATATATATATATATATATATATATATATATATATATATATATATATATATATATATATATATATATATATATATATATATATATATTATATATATATATATAAATATTTCAAACGTACCTTATTTATTCTTGAAAACTTGCTTATATTCTTATTTAAAAATAAGATTAGTTCTTCGAATTTTAGATGTCGAAAAGTTTTCAATTATTTTTTCATTGAAATCTGGTATTTTACACCATTTCGCTCTCTATTGAAAACATCGCTAATACATGGTTCTACATTTAATAGTTTTTATTCTATTCAAAGTCGAGAAACATCTCTCTGCTTCAGACGTTGTCATCGGAGTTGTAATTGCTTTCATATAAATAATGTTTTAAAAGCATACTGTCATATTACACCAAATTATATAAATTTCACATTTTTTTACACTATTCTTACTCAATCGCTAAATTTATCTTCCTTCAAAATTGGAAAAAATTTATCTCACAAAAACAGACGCTGCCAAACGTACGTCTTTCAACATAAAAAAACAATTATTACGTACGTATTAAAATTATTATAAGATTTTTTTCTATTCCCAATTATTCTTACTTAAAATTCTGCAAGGATTACAAAAATGTTATCCTTTTTAATGTACGTTTAATAGTTTTTGTAATATTTAAGTATGTAGAAGTGCATCTGGCATAATGTTATATATATATATATATATATATATATATATATATATATATATATATATATATATATATATATATATATATATCGAACAAGGAAAAAAAAACATATAAAACTTGTAATTTTTCTTCCACAATTAAAAAAACAACCTCCCTCGACATGAGACTTTAAACAACTGTCTTAGTCTGTTTATATTCATTTTGATCTGTACTCAAAAGGACAAAAAGACAAGCTAGATACTTGATAAAAACTGCTATTGCAATTTTGCATTGTTTTTTTCGTAAGTTGCTATATCTGTCTTATTAGGGCAGAAATTTTACAGCCCATTTTTTAAATAATGGCAATGCTTGAAAAATAATATCGTACCCAAAAATTTGCAGTTGCAAAATGCATTTACTTCTTATTTTCTTTAATGATTTATACTTTTTATGTATTAAGTTGTTAAAAAATGAATTTAAATCACTTTTCTCTGACAAAAATTTCATATTTATATCAACATCCTACGCCTGGTATTTTTAATTTGGAGGGGCTGCAGCCCTGGAGCCCATAATGACGAGCCGCCACTGAGAGGGGGTGTTAGAATTAACCTAAAGTATATGTATTGTTGATACTGTATGAAAATACTCTTTGTTATGATTCAGTAAAGACTATATGTTCTATGTGATAAACATTTTGCACTCTCATTCTGTCGATTGTATCTCGTGTATTCTACCATGACTTGTACTGTGTTAAGCATGAAAATAAAGGCCTATGTAAGAACTGCTGCTTGTCTCTGTGTCCTGCCCTATGTAACATTTATATTTATATTTCCGCCACCATATATATACGGTATATATATAT
>SEYY01006431.1:15000-33773 GCA_009176605.1 Armadillidium nasatum | reverse complement strand
GTATTATTTTGGGAAAAAAAGACTTCATCATTTATAGAAAAGAACATTAGAAGATCCTTGGTCATTTAAGGATGGACAATATGTTTTTATGTATAAAGACTCCAATATCCTACTATCAATAAGGGATGACGAATGTTGAAGGATAGACAAATTAGAAGAAGTAAAAAGTGTGTATTTCCATGGTCTCTTATGGCAAAGTGTTCAGGAGAGATAAGAGAATGGTCAGTTATAACGGAAAATCGTCTACTCTTGAAAATTCTCACACTTAATAACAGAACAGCTTGTCCTGCATGGGCCACATTACAGCTGACACACGTTATAAATTAATGAGAATATTAGAAGCACTGTGAGAGATTCCTTATGTCTGAAAAAAGTATCAATTGAGAGGGAATTGTAATTTATAAGAATGGCATCGAGAGAATGTATCATTATTCCTATTAAGTTTAAAAGTAAGTAATCCAATTAAATGAGTTTTAATTATATTTTTTGTTTAGGTACAGTAAGAAAATGAAGAGTAGGTCTGAAGAAACTTGTTAATACTCTTTTCCGCTTAGAACTTTGAGGAAAAATTCAAATGGAAAAGTATCTTAATAAATTTATTAAATCATCATATACAATATCCGCAAAAGGTAGTATTTACAAAACATCAAAGAAAAGAACAGAATAAAGTTCTTCAGTTATTAATTAACCATATATATAAAGCAGTCTAACTAAGTTTGAGAAGGGCTTAATTAAAAGATTATTGTGAGGTGAAATTTTCTGATGCGGTCTTACATTGAAAAATTGTGAAAGCATACGAAACAAATTTGGAATGGAAAAGAGTGAATATACCATTTGGTTAAAGAAGCTTCAATTGCACTTTTAATTTTGTTAGAAAATTTTTTTTGTATTACGAAGGAAGAATTTCAGTTTTTGCATTGAATTTCTAAAATCAGATATAAATACCAAAAAGATTTCTAATATCCTATTCCTCAAACTGAAATTTATTTCCACTTTGAAGACGACTGAAGTGTGAATTTTCAAACTCTCTGCTAAGAAATACGTTTATCAACAAAAATTATAAGGAAAAATGTCAAAAAGGCGAGACATTTAAGTATACTAGCAAATTATGAACGAACACAACCATATCTAACGAAACTTCGGTTGCTATATTTTTATTTTATAAACTTGAAGTTCTTTGTCCTAACTTGATTTAAAAGCATTATGCACCAGGCTTGACTGGTTGAGTAAAAGTCAGCAAATAATTGAGCGTCATTACTCACAATTCCATAATATATATATATATATATATATATATATATATATATATATATATATATATATATATATATATATATATATATATATATATATATATATATATATATAATATATATCGGCGTTATAATATAAGCATACCAAAATTTTCAATGGTTTTTATTTAAAATCAAAATGAATCTACTCTGAAATGAAATAAATATAAAGTATCTATTTTTAAATATTACTTTGTTGTCTATCTTTCTTTCTATATATATAATATATATATATATATATATATATATATATATATATATATATATATATATATATATATATATATATATATATATATATATATATATATATATATATATATATATATATATAAAGAGTTTTCCTAATTACTGATACAAACTTATTAGAGTAAGGCTTTGAAAAATATTTTACAACTTGATTCGAATTTATGCAGCTCAATTGTAGTAGTAATATTTAACTTAAGAAAAAAAAACAAACAATAGGTATAAAAATTTAGAATCAAATAGTTTAGCTTTTATAGGGAAAAATTGTTCATAATATGACTTTCAGTAGAAAAAAAATAAGCAGTTATGATAAATAATCCGACAGAAAAGTACAATAGAATATATTTATATAAATTAAAATTTTCACTCACTATACATGATTAAAGTTTACTTACCTTAACATAGCAATACTTATTTACGTTCACTCTCGCTACCGAAATCAAAGGTAAATGCATTGCCAAAATGCCAAATTCAAAATAATTATTATATATAGGGATTGATTTTAAAGATGCCCATTTTGGGCATCGTGGATCTATAGAATAATCACATTCGGTGTCTGGTTCTGCGCATACAAAGCAGGCAGTGTGGGGCACAAATTTATTTCTGAATATATATATATATATATATATATATATATATATATATATATATATATATATATATATATATATATATATATATATATATATATATATATATATATATATATATATATATATATATATATATATATATATATATATATATATATATATATATATATATATATATATATATATATATATATATATATATATATATATATATATATATATATATATATATATATATATATATATATATATATATATATATATATATATATATATATATATATATATATATATATATATATATATATATATATATATATATATATATATATATATATATATATATATATATATATATATATATATATATATATATATATATATATATATATATATATATATATATATATATATATATATATATATATATATATATATATATATATATATATATATATATATATATATATATATATATATATATATATAGTAATATCCATATATATATATATATATATATATATATATATATATATATATATATATATATATATATATATATATATATATATATATATATATATATATATATATATATATATATATATATATATATATATATATATATATATATATATATATATATATATATATATATTATATATATTAAAATCACTAATTATAAAATAATAAAAATGAAAAGTTAAAAAGAAGGGAACAATAAAAAAAATAGAAAACAACAAGCAACTATGATAAAAGAGCTACGATCGTTTCAGGAAACTAACTCTTCCCTCTCATCAGCACAACTGAGAACAGAAGGCAGAAAAGAAAAGAAAGAAGCTTCACGTCGCTAGAAGTTCAAAAAAAAAAAAATGAAAAATTACCCAACACCGAGGTACCAATTGCGTATGTGGAAAAACTTTTTTAAAAATGATCTTCAAATAACTTAAAAGAACAGTGTCTATATCAAAAAAGCCTAAAGAAGTATTGAAATTATCTAATGTTTCATAAAAAGTGCTTTAATAAATCTGTTTAGATTTTTTTGACTTTGATGAAAACAAAAATGTGGCATTATTACAGTTTAATTTTGTGATTGTTTGCTATTTGGAGAAAAATGTGCATTGCTGGTGTTGCATCTTCTTACATCGGTTTTTTGTTGTTCTATACAAGTATGCTACAACGGTGAAGAAGAGGAACCAGAAAGATTGCTGCATTTTGTACAGAGAAAAAAGTTTTCTTGTTATGAATAACTTTTGCAATATTCCGGGATGAAATATATGTTGCGTGAGTTTCTAGATTTTGAAGAAACAGTACTCCTTTAAGGCAGCATCCCTTCTCCGAATTGATTGAGAACAAGCAGAGTTAAACCATGGTTTGCTTTGTTTAGTTTGAGGGAAAAAATTTGGAATGTACACTTTTATGATACAAAAATTTTCTCGGTTATGCATTCTACACATTTCGTGGGACTATATCATGAAATCATAATCATTTCATGGGAAATAATAGAAGTTCAATAGAAAGTCTGACCAGTTAGGAACGCCGAAATACCGGAAATGACTCTTCGTAGTAGGTAAAGACTGTTCATGCCGAAGATTTAAAGATACAGAGCAAGATACAGAGATAAAAATGTGATCGGATGAAACTATAGGAGTAAAGTGTTCAACAGTATAAGGAAAAGGAATGGAAGTGAAGAAATGATCAAGTGTGTTGTATTCCTCACCAAGGTGGTCAGGTATACAGATAGCTAGTTGCACAAACTATACAAATTGTTCTGGAAAGAAAAGTGGAAAGTGAGTTCCCCACCTTAGCTATGGAAACTAGATGAAATTCATTGGCTGTGGCTAAAAGGGAGATTTCAGAGAAATGAGAAGAATGTGTTCTATATGGAGTTGAGATAGTCGAAGAATGTTTTTTTAGTTAGTAGAATTAGGTGATAAATAGACAGAATAAATGAATTTAGTTCTTCAGTTACAGGAAAGCTTACGCCATAAAGTAGAAAATCAGAAGATTCCAAATTATTTACTCGGGAACAAACAACTTCAATGATCACGTATGCGCAACAAACTGTTTTTTTTAAATATTGAGGATAGGAATAGTACAAGGAAGCAGAGTAGGTTTGGCTCTAATAATACTCAATCACCTGAATTTCATTTAAGAATAAGAGATGAGGTCGTGAAGAGGAGAGGAGGTCTTCTACAAAGTAGAAATTAGTCAAGAGACTTTGAATGTTGCAGATATTAGTAAAAAAGGAAGAGGGTTCTCAAGGGCAAGTCAACAGCAAGGTCTTAATGGCACCAACCTCATCACCAGAGGCCACCAACTCCCAAGAGCTGATGCGAGAATGGCTGGATGAGGGGCTGTTATTGTAAGTCACCCCTCTATGCTTCTTCGAGGCAATTATATGTTTGGTTACTTTGATTGCTTTAAAAAGTAAATGAAAATAAAGGCTTGTAAATTTGTAGGGCACATTTGAAGAAAGGGGAAGTTAGTGGGAGAATAGGCACTCCAATATGGGTCAAGTGTAAATTAGAGACTCTCGAAGAAAGTGAAAAGCAAGATGGAACGAACCAAAGGGCAACGGGAT
Source organism: Armadillidium nasatum (assembly GCA_009176605.1). NCBI lineage: Eukaryota > Metazoa > Arthropoda > Malacostraca > Isopoda > Armadillidiidae > Armadillidium > Armadillidium nasatum. Next base: position 29,058 of record SEYY01006431.1, on the reverse strand, counting down.
TAAATAGAATAGTCTAGTCTATCCTATCTCTGCGCAAGTTATGCCATTATTTTTGAATTATTATTATTATTATTATTATTATTATTATTATTATTTATTATTATTATTATTATTATTATTATTATTATTATTATTATTTTCAGCATTTTTACTCTCATGCCTGACTGAAAAAATATATGAAAACTTACTCATCTATCCAAATGTTATTTAATTACAGTACAGTTCCATATATATATATATATATATATAATATATAATATATATATAATATATATATATATATATATATATATATATATATATATATATATATATACTCATTTATTACTTTCTCTTTCAATCCATGGCATTGGTATTGATTTAGTTCTTAGCTCTACAATGCAAAAATTCTTCATTCGTTTATTAATTGAATGTTAATTACCTCTACGACCATAAAACATTATTATTTAAAAAAATAATTGTGGTCTCACAGTTTCATCAATTACAAATTCTATAACTTTTAAAAAGGAAAATAATAATAATAATAATAATAATAATAATAATAATAATAATAATAATAATAATAATAATAATAATAATAATAATAATAATAATAATAATAATAATAATAATAATAATAATAATAATCTTTATAACGAACTGCCAATAGAATTTATAAATGAAAGATTTGTGAAAGCTTTTAACCACAAAATCAAAAAGTATTTTAATCAGTATTAATTATACCTTTCTGGATTCTATTATTATTATTATTATTATTATTATTATTATTATTATTATTATTATTATTATTATTATTATTATTATTATTATTATTATTATTATTATTATTATTATTATTATTATTATTATTATTATTATTATTATTATTATTATTATTATTATTATTATTATTATTATTATTATTATTATTATTATTATTATTAATTTTTTTTTTTTTTTTTTCTTTTTTTTTTACATGTTGCTACCACTCACTGGCAGAGCCCTTTTCAAGGATGGGGCATAATTACGAGAGAAAAAAAATCCAATTCCGAACCTAACGTAGATCCCTCAGAAAGGCCCAGACTAAGGATTTAAAGAGAGGTACGTTTAATACAACAGGAAAAGCAGACAAAATAAGGGTGTTCCACAAAACAGAGGTGGCTGGAAAGAAGGAAGTATCACAACGTGCAAGTCTAGAGTTTACCAAGCTCACACAAAATTCATGCGCAAGCAAGGCACCCCTTGTGCTGATAGAGCGACGCAATGGTGGTGGAATGTGAGATGTCAACTCCCTCGAGCACCTGCCGTTGTAGTACCTATAGAAAAGAAAGAGTGCGCAAACATTACGTTCCAGAGAAAGAGAGTCAAATGAGTTTGAAAATAGTGGACAGTTTACTAGTCTCTTAACCTTAGACTCAACCTTATCCAAAAGAAGGATGGAACCGGAACCACACCAAATTTGAGAACAGTATTCCATGCAAGAACGGATAAGATCCTTATATAGTTGGTGTAACTGTTCGGAAGAAAAAATTCCTGCAACCTGAACAGAACCTCCATCTTTTTAGAGGTCACATTACCAACTTTGATGATATGTGATTTCCAAGATAATTTATTGTTTATGACCAGACCAAGAATATTTATGTAGTTCACAGGTGAGACGAGAGAGCCATCAAAGGAGATAGGAAAGTTGGGAGGTGTTTTTGAGAGAGATGTGAAGAAGTTGAGTTTTTAAAGAGTTGAATTTCCCAAGAATGCTATGACCCCACTGGGAAATCTCATCGAGATCGGAAAGAATGGAATCAAAAAGTTGAAGACGAGAAGCAACTCTAGAAGCAAAAGAGGGAGCTGATTTGAAATAAGTAGAAGAATGGAAAGTTAAGTCATCGGCATAAGAATGAACAGAGTTTGAAGTATAGCTGAGGAGGTCTTTGATTATTATTATTATTATTATTATTATTATTATTATTATTATTATTATTATTATTATTATTATTATTATTATTATTATTATTTATTATTATTATTATTATTATTATTACAATTATTAATATTTTTATTTTTAATATTATTAGCATCATTATTTTTTTCATTATTGTTATTTTTATTTTAAATTATAATATTATTTCTTCTTTTTTTCCTTTTCCTTCCTATTCCTCTCTTCTTTCCTCGTCATAGCTTGTTTCCATATCTTTTCTTACATATGTTCTCAGTTTTTAAAATAAATTCTTTATGAAAGTAGTAAACTGCAAACCCCAAACATAGTGATTAATTAACCAGTACGATAGGCCACAAAGAAATAATTGTGATTAATATTTTGGCTATTTATTACTGTTGAAATAAATAACCATTTTTTTTACAGTTAATAATTGAAATAAAGTTTTAATCTGTGATAGCTTCCTATTATTATAATTAATATTATTATTATTAGTAGTAGTAATAGTAGTATCACTATTATTTTTAATATAACAATAATAAAAAAAAATTAATTAAAAATTATTAATATTATTATTATTATTATTATTATTATTATTATTATTATTATTATTATTATTATTATTATTATTATTATTATTATTATTATTATTATTATTATTATTATTATTATTATTATTATTATTATTATTATTATTATTATTATTATTATTATTATTATTATTATTATTATTATTATTATTATTATTATTATTATTATTATTATTATTATTATTATTATTATTATTATTATTATTATTATTATTATTATTATTATTATTATTATTATTATAAGGTAGATATTCCAGTAAAACAAATGACATAATACTTTGGCAGCAGCTTAGTATTAAACATATTATTACCATTATTGTATATGATATTATGATTGATGCTTTTATTATTTTTAATTATATTATTCGAATGATTAATAAATATTATCATTACCGATATTATTATTATTATTTTTATTATTATTATTATTATTATTATTATTATTATTATTATTATTATTATTATTATTATTATTATTATTATTATTATTATTATTATAAATAGTAACAAAGATATTCTAGAAACTGAGAAATTAATTCTTCAAGAATACCATCGAATTACTCACAATGGATTTATTCCTTTAAAATTCTCTGGTGATAACAATCTTCCACATGAGTAATAGGTCCTTCCGTTAAACTCAACTGTATCTATATATATATATATATATATATATATATATATATATATATATATATATATATATATATATATATATATATATATATATATATATATATATATATATATATATATATATATATATATATATATATATATATATATATATATATATATATATATATATATATATATATATATATATATATATATATATATATATATATATATATATATATATATATATATATATATATATATATATATATATATATATATATATATATATATATCATCAGGTGGACAAAGGATGGAGGCGTGCCAAATTCCACCAGAGTTGAAAAAATCTATCCTACTGTAGTAGAAGGTGGCCGACATATCCAGAACAAAGGCGTTTGAAAGTATGCAAGTCATAGGAAGCTGAGAAACCACATAAAGGGAATGTGTTCCAAACTTTACGAGCAAAGCATTTGCAAGAATGAGCATAACTGTTAAGTCAGGAGCCTGGCAGTTGGACAGAGAAAGAATGATACTGTGTAGAAAGCGCGATGCACCATCTCTTCTCAATGGAGGAGGTATTCAACGAGAGATTTCAGAAGAGCAATGTTTTGTTGTAATAGAGAGAGTGACGCAACAATTCGGCGGAAAGAAAAAGGTTGAAGAGAGTTATTAAGAGTAAAAGAGTTTATAAGACGAAAAGCTTTAGACTTCAACTTTTCGAGATGAGCTGTATGTATGGTACCAACCAAGATGTGTGAACCATACTTCATACAAGGTTGAACAACACTCCTATAGTGAGCAAGCAACAGGGTGGAGTGAAGTAATTATGAAGGCACCCCAGAACACCCAAACTCTTAGGATCTTGTTTAGAGAGAGATGTAATCATATCTTTCAAAGAAAGATTACGGAAAAACGAAAAACCGATAATATGAAGACAGATGAACGTTTGAGTTGTGAGATTTTGGAGATGTCGAAGTTTTGTGTAAAATTGTGTCGATTGGAGAGATGGAAGAACTGTGTTTTTAAGGTATTGAAAACAAACATGATTTCTCTGCCCCAATATGAAATACATGAAAGATTAAAGGTTAGTTGCTCCAAGGAAACTCTTCTGAAGTCTATGAATTGCTGTTGGGAGGGACGTCTTTCAAACTGAAAGGAGTAATAAAGGGTGGAGTCTCCAGCTTACAAGTGGATAGGAGAAGAAGTAATTGAGAGAAGGCCATTAATGGAAATAGAAAAAGGGTTTGGGATATTACAGAACCCTGAGGAACACCATTATTTGTAGATTTAATGGAAAAACGGTAGCCATCTACAATAGCTTTTATAAAACGACAAGAAAGGAAATTAGAGAGAAGGATAGGAACCGAAAGAGGGAAGTTTAGAAATCAAAGCTTTGTGCCAGACTCTATGAAAGGCTTTCGAAATATCCAGAGCGACAGCAAAGGATTCACCGAAATGCTGAAGAGCGAAGTACCAAGAGTCAAAAAGAAGGGAAAGAAGATCACCAGTTAAGCTTTTCTTACGAAAGGCATACTGTCGATCAGATATAAGATTAGAAGAAGTATGATGTTTCTAAATGTTCCCGTTATGGATAGATTTAAAATCTTTAGAGAGAACAAAGGTCAAAGAAATAGGACGGTAATTGAAGTGTTGAGATGAATCTGACTTCTTTGGCACAGACTAAATGAGAGCACGTTTCCAGCAAAAAGGGAGGGTTCAAGTCGAAAGGCAAGATCATACGCCTTCTTGAAAATAAGTTAAGAGAGAGCAGAAATGAGGTCTTTAGAAAGAAAATATATTTTTAGTCATAAATGAAGTTGGAGGGGGTTGAAGGAAGAGGAGTAGCTCCGGAATGATCGAAAGTTGAATTAGAAGCAAGTTTTTGAGAGAAGAGTTTAGCTTTAGAAGAAGGCAAAATTGCTTTTGTACCGTCGGAACATTCTTGAGGAGGGAAAGAGAAAAAAGCAAAATTAGAATTTACATTTTTTTGGAAAATGCTTGAAATAGCGTGAGTAAGAGGGCCAAAAAGATTGTTGAATTTTCTAAGGAAAATAGGTTTTAGTGTTACGAAGGATAGATTTTGTACGATTCCGGGATAATATATACGTTTCGTAATTTTTTTGAGTTTGAACACAAAGGTAATCCAAGAAGGTAGCATCCGTGTGACAGATAGAGAGAATCACCTCTGTAATGCATGCGCTCTGCATGCATTATATTTTTAGTCGTTTCCTTTCAGTAGAGAGGGGGAGACTTTTCTGCGGAAGTCTTGAAGAGATAGAAATGGACATAGAGATAAGAAGGTGATCAAAGGAACCCAGAGGAGCAAATGAGTTTAACAGAAAAAAGCATTAGAAGTTTTAAAAAGATCAAGAATGTTGGGTTCATATCAAAGCGATCAGGGATACGAGTAGGAAGCTGCACCAACTGCTTAAGGTCATTATGCATAGTGAAATGGAAGGCACGTTCAAGAGCTGTATCATGAGAACTAGTAGAAAGCCATTGGAGGTGATGAACATTGAAATTACCTAATATGATGATTTCCTTGAAAGGAGAAGAGAAAATGTGCTCTATTTTGAAGTTTAGATTGTTGAAGAATTTAGGAGATAAATAAAAATAACAATTGAATTTAGTCGTAGAGTAGCAAGAGAGCCTAAGCCAGAAGGTGGAAAATTCGGAAGACTCGAAATTAGAGACATAAGAACAAACAACATCTTTGCTCATGTAAGCGCAATATCCCCCTTAGGTTGAAAATTCAGAATAGAGGCAAAAGGAAAACAGAAATTTGCTATCAGAACGTTCAAACACCTGAGTTTCAGTCAAGAATAAGAGGTGAGGTCTAAAAGAAAAGAGGTGATGTTCAACAAAGTGGAAATTGTTGCAGAATGTTGCAGAAAGTAATTAAAAAACAGATTGTGCATCCGAAACATCCGGCTACAAATGCATGGAGGCACCAACCACATCACTGGAAGCCACAAACTCCCATGTGGTTTTTGGGGAAGGGGTGAATGAGGGGCTATCTTTGAAATCCGCCCCTCTTTGGTTCTCTGTGCCTACTGATGTCGATAATTATTTTTTTAAGAATATGTGTCTGTAGTAATATCTATTGTGTGCAAAAGGATAGCTTACTTCGTGTAGAAGAACGTGTGGGTGAGCGCGAAAAGGATCATACCATCGGACACCAGGATGAGATGGGAAGTACCCTTAACATTACATATACCCAGTGTGGGTTGATCTCATCGCTTCGGTAGCACTACTTCCCTCCTCCGTAATAATATATATATATATATAATATATATATATATATATATATATATATATATATATATATATATATATATATATATATATATATATATATATATATATATATATATATATATATATATATATATAAAAGGTTTGGAAAGTAATTGCTTTTTTTTACTACTATGAAATAGGGATTTTACAATGGGCGTCAGAACTAAAATCAAATTGGCGGAAATTGTCTAGAAATAGAATACCATCTCTTTTATTTGTCTGCCTGTCATTCATAATAATCATACTCTATTTCTAGTAACGAGGGTGGAAACGGAACAGGTAGTGATTCACTATGAGGCACATGTCGGAGTGCGGAAGGTAGGTTTGAACATTATATATTTTTCATGTTTCTTACATTATACCCATGTACATTTGTCAAACAAAAATAACAATCATGGTAGTGATTCTTGGGTTCTCTCCAAACCATTGAAATAGTAAAGGGAATGATGGATTCCTTATCTTTACTCCAAAGTCTTCACGCTTGAACACGCTTGACAAACTGAATTAGGTTCCAATGTTTTATCTTTATCACTAAACTACACACCGAAATACGAATAGCATACGCTTTAACGAAGTCTACAATAATTTGTCTCTGCTTTGCTACGAAATAAGGTCAACATATATAAAAAAAATATATATCTGTTTCGTTTGCGCTTAAACTCGAAGCCATATTTTATACTTAGCACCAAACCCAAATAGCAAAACGACGTGAGAGCTTCAATATACGCTAAAGAACTGAGTCATTAATCACAAATCTTTCATCAGCTCAATCAAACAAATATACAAACGAAGACGTCTCCAAGATAACAAAGAGAGAACATGTTTGCAATATAAGAGCACGTATGTTTAGCTTTTCTATTAAATGGTTTTAAATATGTAATTGCTCATTGAAGACATATATATTTAATAAATATATATTTGTGACTGACTGCTGTCGGAATCACGTATTGGAAACAGCTGGGAAAGAAGAAAAGAGAAGAGCCAGAGAAGGGATTGAGAGTGATGAAAGATCCGAACTATTAGAAGAGGAAAGAAGATGGAAGAGAATAACACCAGATATTGTTTAGCAGAGGATATGAAATTTTTGAATATTTTAAAATTTTAGATGTTTGTTTTTTTATTAAATCAATATAAGATTAATTAATGAAACAAAATTAATTTTAAACGATTAAAGTGGAGGAGCAACAAAATTTTGAATAGCAGCTTTTCAATAAGTAAAATATTTTAATAGACAAATTAAAAAGGGTGTGAAAAATTTATATATATACAACATCTGGTTGAAAAAGGATTGGGATTTCGTCGCAGTCAGGACAATTGGAATTATTCTTCGCATGGTTCTAAATGGGAACCTTTTTTACCAGAATTTTCCCATGTACGGTTGCAGGAACATGTAGTTTCTGCAGCCGACGCCACCCTGCATCTTGCGGGATATGGTGTATGAATAAAAAAAAAAAAAAATAATATATTTAAATAAATATATAATATATATATATATATATATATATATATATATATATATATATATATATATATATATATATATATATATATATATATATATATATATATATATATATATATATATATATATATATATATATATATATATATATATATATATATATATATATATATATATATATATATATATATATATATATATATATATATATATATATATATATACATATACGAGTATATATATATACATATATATAGCTTTCTGCTAGTTCTCATGATACACCCGGTGAGCGTGCTTTCCGATTCTCTATCCAAAATAATTTTGAGCTGTTAGGACAGCTCCTTAATAGTATTTCTGATCGCAATGAAGATGAACCCAACATTCTAGACCTTTTACGAACTTTTGCTCATTCTCTTAATGCTTTAACAGATCACATACACACACACACACACACACACACACACACACACACACACATACATATATATATATATATATATATATATATATATATATACATATATATATATATATATATATATATATATATATATATATATATATATATATATAATATATATATATATATATATATATATATATATATATATATATATATATATATATATATATATATATATATATATATATATATATATATATATATATATATATATATATATGTATGTATATATATTACAACTTACCATATAAAACTTACCCTTTTTGCTTGGACTTTTATGAGGAGGTTCTGGAGTAACTCCTATGAGAGAAATTTTGCCACTACTATCTGAAGAGTTATTTAAAAAACTATAATTAAATGTGAATTTTGTAAATGTAGAATATGAAAATACTAAATTTTAATTCTAAGCTTACCTTTTTCATACCGGTAATACCTACATTCTGATCGAATTTTAGGTACAGTGGCATTGCCCGTGCGTTCGTTTTTTCTGAGTTTTGGGCTCATTTGTGTAGTGTTGTAAATCTGGAAACCAAATGTTTTCAGGATATGAAATTATTCACTAACGGACTCAAAATATGATTTATTTAATATATACTGCCATCCTTCTTTTTACATCTCTATAATCTTTCTTTAATTTTAATTTGAAAATAGAAAATAATCGAATCTAAGGATTTTATATAAATAATGAACCTTTGTTTTAAGAAATGAAAAGGGAATTCATCTTGAGTTTGTGCGCTGTATTTGAGAGCTTTAAATCTCCAATTTCTTACAATCATTTGATAAAGCAATCTAGCCTATTTCTGTAATATATGCAACATCAAAGTCTTATATAAGAGGCTATTGGCATTCTTATTAAAAATATTATCGATCGTTTTATTTGACAGAAAAAAATTTTTATTGGATATATTATTTCCTTTTTATTATTTTAATATCCTTTATTTCAAAAGAAATTCTTGAATCATTCTAAATTAATTAATTTCAATTTAACAATAATCAGTCGAAAATTTAAAAAAAATAGTTGCAAAGGAACAATCACTTGAATAAGCTGAATTTTGATACTGGAAATGTTTTCTTTAATATATTCAGCTAACAGTATGCAACCTTGAAACTGGCGTTGTGATGTACAAAGGGAAATTCTCAACATTCTCTTTAAAGATACTAAACAATGTTTACATTTAAATTGAATTACTTACTGTTCGCAAAAATGAGTAGTAATTAATTTTCATTGCAAACATATAATTAAAATATTAAGATGATGATTTTCATTAAAATATTCATTATTTCTTCGGCTCTTTCATTAAACTTTTTTAAAACAGATTTCATTACTTTATTGAGTTTTTAATTTTTTTTTTTATCTTTTTTTTGTGAAGATAAAGCTTTTGGAAAAGAAATTATTCTATTATAAATTAAATTTTTTTTATTATTTTAAAAACTATTAGGAAAAATATTATTTGATATTTAGTTTTTTTTTTTTTTTAAGGATTTTCAAGGTGCACACCTTTTAATCACTTCTGTCTCATATGAAAAAAATAACAAGAGAAAACCTACCGACTTTCTATTCTGTTTTCCATTCAATGAAAAACTGTGCATTAAAAATCAAATTTTTCCAAACTCTATGGAATAAAATAAAAGGATATTTGTATGAATGACAGAAGACTTTCAACCCATTAAAGAAAAAATATAAATAAAATATTTGAGATTACAATGTTAATTACGTAACACGTTATCAGAAAAATCTGTCCATTGAAATAAAATTATAAATGTAGTATCATTTACTCGAAAAGAGGTGTTTCAGATTAAAATATAGGCAAATAGTTTCCATCATTTACAGTTCTAAAAAACTATTATCAAATATACATACATCATTATTCTTCAAGAATATCAATATATTCTTCAAAAGATAAATTCATTTTCCTAGATGAAGAATTGAAATCAAATAAAAGATACAAACCTTTCTTTCCTTTGTAATGTAAAGTGGTGTGAAGTCTTCCGAAGTTGTACCTTTTTCATAAGGGAAAAATAAACTTTCATTTGAATTATAAACTTTGTCAATAATAAAATGTATCCCTGTATTCGGAGCTTGTCCATCAAAAGAGTTCAAACATGGCTCACCGATCGCAAATCTTCCAGTTCTTGGGTCTACGACGAATCCCATATATATATATATATATATATATATATATATATATATATATATATATATATATATATATATATATATATATATATATATATATATATATATATATATATATATATATATATATATATACTCTAACGAAGGCTTTCGATATGTCTAACGCCACAGCAAAAGATTCACCGAAATGCCGAAGAGTGGAGGACCAAGAGTCAGAGAGAAGGGAAAGAAGATCACCAGTAAAGCGTTTCTTACGAAAGCCATACTATCGAACAGAGAGAAGATCAGAAGAATTAAGATGTTTCCAAATCTTCCTGCTAAGAGTAGATTGAAAAACTTTAGGAAAAACGGAGATTAAATAAATTGGACGGTAGTTAGAGGGTTGGTATGGGTCACCCTTTTTTGGCACAGACTGAGTGAGCGCACGTTTAAAGAAAGAAAAGAAATTTGAATTAGAAATACATTGACGAAATAGTTTACCAAGGTAGGGTGCAAGCAAAAGATACAGAGATATAAGGTGATCGAATGAACACAGAGGAGTTAAAAGTTTAACTATTTAAAGGAGAAGGATAAAAAGTTAGGAAAAGATCAAGTTTGTTTGATTGATCATCAAGGTAATCAGGAATGTGGGTAGAGAGATACACCTACTGCTCAAGGTTATTCTTCATAGAAAATTTGGTAGGCGAGTTCACCAGCTGGATCTTGAGAACTAGATTAAAAGGCATTCGGGCGGTGATGAACATTGAAATCACATAAAATGATGATTTCGGCCAAACGATAAGAAGATAAAATGTGCTCTATTTTGGAGTTAAGATAATAGAAGAATTTTGGATAGTCTGAATTCAGTTGTAGAGCTGCAAGAAGTTTAAGCCATAAAGTAGAGAATTCAGAGAATTCAGAAGACTCCAAATTAGAGACACGAAAACAGACAACATCATTTCCCACATATGCTCAATATCTACATTTGGCTAATAATTGAGGATAGTGACAGTAAGAGGAAACAGAGTAGAGCTTCCTGTCAAAGCACCCAGACTCCTGAAATTCAGTTAAGAAGAAGAGATGAGGTCTAGAAGAAGAGAGGTGGTGTTCGACAAAGGGAATATTATACAAAGGACACGAATGTTGCAGAAATTAATGAAAAAACAAGACCGTGCCCCAGGGCAAGTCGTCAACAAGGTCTTTGAAGATATGTAATTAACATATTATGTATGAAGAGTAATGTAGGAAGATATGTAATAATGATAATTAATCTTAGGTAAATTATATCCTTACACATCCTTAATCTCTGCGTATAGCGAAACAACAACCATTTCTATATAAAACCAGTCTTAACATCCAGAGTGTCATGTATGAACGTTAGAATATAGTTAGAATATGTATGAATAATAAAAATATGTATATGTAAATTAGACTTCATATTGAAAAATTAATTTATTAATCGTGTTAGGGATATGAATGATGAAGAAAAAAAGAAGTATACACCATGATGATTATATCAACGCTAAGTGTTAATGATACGTTGTGCATAAGCAGTTAGATCCTATAAAATGTTCATACGTTAAAAGTTAGGCAATGTATGATGTATTAAAGGTATGTTTTGATAAAAATGAATACAAGGCAAAACAAATCATGTGCTAGATGAGTTATGACATTCTTTTATCCTATTAAAATGCTAAAGTTAGAGGATGTGAGGAGGCTTAAGGAATATGTTGAAGAATTTGAGACGAAAATGTAATTAAAAATTCTGAAAAAAATACGTCGAAGAAGTTTCGGTTTGCCTTCGGTCATGCTTTAATGTTGAATTTATAATAAATATAGAGATAAATGTTATTCGAATAATTGTTAGGGCTAAGTAACGTAGGAGATAAAGAGATGTTTCCATGTCTAATCATTCCTTTTTGAAAACTTTAGGTTAAATACAGATATTAATTAAATTAATTTTTCTGGTAAAAGGTTACTTAAAGTTCTTTAATGTGTCAATAAAAAGGATATTTCGAAATATTAGTGTGAAGTAACTCGTGTACATTTATAACGAGTTATTATTAAAGGGTTTTCCACTGTTTACTGGTACAAATGCTGAAATAACAGTTGGCAACCCTGACTCTGTTCTTAGCTGCGAAAAACACGTCGGTGTGCTATCTTAGTTCTACATCAGATTTTGCAGAGTTAGGGTGTGTCATATCTTGTAATTTGCAGTTAGAGACTCAGCAGTCCTACTAGCGTGTATTTCTCATAATATCAACCATTTTTTGCAGTATTTTTAGATAAAAAAAGAGTTATATATTGATGAGGCTTAGGGTGTGAAATGTATATAAGCTTACTAAATGATGAGTTAGATGGAATAAGGCATGTTTTTCACCATGTCATAATGATAAAGAATTTAGCTAGCTATGGTGAATTAAGATATATATTGAATGATTTAAATAAGAAATGTATATAAGGTTCTAATATAATTTGCTTGTTAAAGAGAAGATAAAATGTGTTTGGTTATATCGAAGTGTTAAAAGTTAGGTAGTATATGGAGATTAAGGTGAAAATATATGTAAGTACGCTAAAATATAAGTTAAAGAGTTGGCGCTATGTCTTTGATCATGCTTTAGTGGGTTAAGATATACATTCAAAGATTTAGATAAGAAATGCATGTAATGCCCTATAAATTGTATTCTAGAGAGAGGATGACATGTTTTTGGTTATGTCCAAGTGCTAAAAGCCAGGTTATATATGGAGATAAAGATATTTATTGTAGGAAATAGAGTATTAAATACATGGTAAGTTCTATAAAATGCATGCTAGAGAGATACCGGCATTTCTTTGATTATGCCTAAGTGTTAAAGAGTTAGATTGTATATTGAGTTTTAAAGTACAAGTTGTTTAACATAAGGTGAGAAATTTATATGAAGGTTCAATTAATTAATATATAATATATGGGTGACCGTTGAGATTCAAATTATATATTGAATAGTTTTAATTGAACAATGAATGTAAAGGTCTGTAATTTGAATGCGAAATAGATACTAACATGTCTATATTCTTGCATTAGTGATAAAAGTTAGGTTAAATTTTTAGATTTAAAATGTATATTTAGAGATTTAGAGCTTAAACTTCCAGAATTTCTTTGATAAGTGTTACTGAAATGTTTGAATGTAACGAGAGAGCATGAACAATGTGAATAAACACCTTTAGTTTATGAGAGGGAAACGTTTTGTGAGACAAATATATTTTAATTAAGGGAGTGGGGGGGAGATAATGGCAAAAAATGAGTGTGATGTGCTTGTTAGAAGAAATATACATGACCTTTAACATTAAGTAACATTCTTTGATATGTTAAGTATAACAGTGAATGTAAATATCATATTTTAAACACTCTGCATTTACTTGGTTACAATTGCTGTTTATACGAATAAATGAATATATTATAATATGTAGTTATGACTGAGCCCTCATTCGCATTTTGTATTTCAATTCATAAAATAAGGTTTGAAATGTTTTAAAAAAATCAAAACTTACAAAATAAAATAAAAAATTCAAAATTTTCTGACGAAAAATGAGAGTAAAAGAAATTCAAATGAAACATTAAAC
>SEYY01006431.1:0-10000 GCA_009176605.1 Armadillidium nasatum | reverse complement strand
TTATTTCATTTTTTAAGTAATTACTTTCTCACCTTTCTCACCATCCATCCTGTTAGGATCACTCCTGTCAGGCGATGAGTCTCTGAAAGGCTCTCCAGGTTTCTCGATCCTCGTACAATCGCTGCCCCTCCACCTCTGACAGCTCTCGACCCCTCCTCCGAATTGCATCCGACACAGCGTCACTCCATCTCTTTCTACGTCTCCCGACCGGTCTACTTCTCAGCGGTACATGGTCATAGTATCTTCTCGGAAGCCTCTCCTCATCCATTCTTTTCATGTGACCGTACCATCGCAGATGATTTCTCTCCACCACCGTCAGCACTGGCAGTACTCCCAGCTCTCTCCTTATACTCTCACTCCTAACCCTATCTCTCTTCGTCACTCCCCTGATCAACCGCAGAACCTTCATCTCAGCCGCCTCCACTTTCGCCTTCTGATTCGTATTCAGGGACCAGCACTCCGATCCGTACGTCAGAATAGGTCTTAATATGCTGCAATATATTGTAGCCTTCACTTTTACTGGCACTGCTCTCTCTCTCAGGATGGGGTACAACATACCAACATTCCTAGTAAACTTGTCGATCCTTCTTGTCATCTCCTTCACCATTTGCCCTGCTCTTCGAAAGTTACTCCCAGATACTCAAAGCTTCTCACCTGTCTTATCTCTTCACCCTGTATTCTAAAATCTATCGCCTCTCTATCCCTCGCCACCTCCATCATCACCTCCGTCTTCTTCTTGTTCAGTTTCATTCCCATTTCCTCCATCTCTGTGTTACATCTCTCCAACGCATTCAACAATGCTGCAACCTCTCTCGCGATCACCGCAGCATCATCTGCATATACGAAAGTATCTTCCATTTCATCATTTACAAATATGTTTTCCAAACACTCGTCCATATACAGAATGAAGAGTAGCAGCGAAAGTACGCTACCTTGTCTCACGCCAATTCTCACTTCAAACCATCTAGGTTCTCCAGATCTAGGTCTGACTGCATTCTCGCTTGTGTAATATAGATTCTTGATAACTCTAACAAGTTTCGTATCCACCGCGTATTCTCTTTTTCCTAGAACCCTCCATAAGTTTACATAGGGGATCCTGTCAAAAACTTTTTCAATGTCGATGAAGGCCACTTATCTCCTTTCTCCATACTCTATATCGTTTTCTCAAACATCATTTTCATTGAGAATATCAAATCCATCGTTCCTCTCCATGGTCTGAACCCATGTTGCCACTCTCCCAGTGCCTCCTCTACAGTCAGTCTCAGTCTTCTCTCCAGAATCCTCTCGTACACTTTCAAGACCACAACCAGGAGTGAGATCCCCCTATAGTTTCCACAATCTCTCCTATCTCCCTTCTTATAGATAGGGCATATCAATGCCTTAGTCCATTCATGTGGCACCTTTTCTTCCTTCCATACTTGGTTGAAAATATCTGTCAGCCATCCAACCATTGCAGGTCCCGTTTTAAGAAGTTCCGCAGGTATCCCATCTATTCCAGGACTTTTACCGTTTTTTAAAACGGACAGTGCAGTCCTCACCTCCTCCCGTGTTATCAAATTCTCAGCGTTTTACTGCTCAATCTCATCTAATTCTCCCTCCTCCTCCTCCTCCTCCCCACCTCCCTGCACGATCAAGAGCTCTCGAAAATACTCCTCCCATCTCTCATCAATCTCCTCCTCCTCCACTAGTCTTTCTCCGTTTTTACTGAGGACCGTGGGGCATTCGTTGTTTACTTTTATTCTGTATTTCTTTGTCAGACCATAGATTAGCTTTCTCGTACCTTTCATATCATATTCCAGGTCCACTCTTATTTTGGTCCATGACTCCTTCTTTAGTCTCTTCCTTGTTTTATCACTTATGTTAGTAATTACTAACAATATGATCATAAGCATACAAATTTTTAATATTAAACATACCTATAATATTATTAAAAGATACATTATTTTAAAAACCACAAGCATCTTCACGTAGCACAAACGGTATTCAAAGTGGCATATTGCTTTTTATAGGTTTTATAATCCTAAAATAGATTTTAATAAATTTTTCTTTTCATAATCATTTAATTTATAATTTGTTACATTACCAATTTTAGTAAGAACTTTATTATGATATACTTTTTTATTTTCTTCTTAAAACGTACCACATTAATCACAAAGGTTTTTTTACTAATAGATGAGAATTCCTTAATAAAACCTTGTGGAATAGGAGATCCTGTATTCTAAATAACACTCTTTCAAAGCTTGTGGTTTCAAATATATCTTTTAAAGAGGCAGTAAACTTTATACGATGATTAAATTCTTTATTATCGTCACATAAATCACTTAATTTTCCTACAATAGTAAGTTTTTGAGGTGTGAGTTATTTAGCAACATCAGAGCCTTCATCTGTAAATTCAGTTCGTTTTCATAATGATTGAATAAAACTTGGCAATTTAAAAATAAATTTTAGGAATTCCCATGTTGATGATGTTTTGAAAGATGCGTAGTAGTGATAACGTTAAGTTATACATCAAATTCCTAAACTGAAATTTTATATGTAACGCTAAGATTCGATTGTAAAGAATCAAATAAGTTCAGATTTACTAATTATGGATTTATAAT
Source organism: Armadillidium nasatum (assembly GCA_009176605.1). Taxonomy (NCBI): domain Eukaryota; kingdom Metazoa; phylum Arthropoda; class Malacostraca; order Isopoda; family Armadillidiidae; genus Armadillidium; species Armadillidium nasatum. The sequence goes on along the minus strand of SEYY01006431.1, from coordinate 7,400 downwards.
AATAAGAGCAACATACTTAGGTGGTGTTTTAAGTTACATGGTGAATTTGGAGTGAAATTGGAAAAAGTTGCTAAGTTCGAGAAATATATGAAAAATGCATTCGCAATAACTATGCAATGTATAGAGATTTGAAAATTGAAGATCCTAACTTTGCAAGTATTGAAATAATGAAGAAGGTTGACAGACAATTTCTTTAAGCGATGGAGCAAAACATATTTCCGGTAATATTATATTTCATTATAAAAATTTTCGTCGAAGAATTGATTTAAAAGAAACTATTGAACTGGGGGATATATTAGATGCTAAATTATCATAAATGTTAATAAAAAGATATAAGGAATAATATTATAAATCCTAACAAGTTAAAAAACGATGTTTTGTGTAATATTATATTCGTTAATAAAAATATTGAATTATCATTATTGCTAATAATAATATTATAAACATTAATAAAACGATATATTGTTATTATTGTTGAGTAATAATATTATAAAAGTTGACAAGTTAATAAAACGATGCTTTGTGAAACAATATTATGTATGTAAATGCATTAGTATTTTGTTAAGTAGTAATAACTTTATAAATGTTAATAAAATACTGAAATTATCTTTGCTTTCTTTACCAATTATATGAATATGTACTTTTGTTTTAAAATATTCTTATTCATTCTTGTGTTTGTATTTAAAAGAATGGATGTTTAGAAAATTATATTTCGTAGTCCCGAAAAGTGTCTAACAGTGGGATGTGCAAGATGTGGTAGAGCGGTTTTATTTTAATTAAATATATTTAAACATGTTGATCTCTTTGAAAAACCAGAAAGAAGTATTATCTGGTGTTATAATGATTAAAAAGAAAAGTTTAACGAGTTTAAAGATGAGATTTACTTTTATGAAGGTATTTATGATATTAAGTCCTTTCAAGATGAGACTGGTCATAAAAAAAATTGTGTTGGATGATGTGGTGCATAAATTAAATGGGGGATATAGCTGAAACATTTACGGATTATTCATATTTTATGAATAATTCTGTATTTTTTTATAACTTATAATATCTTCTATCAAAACCGTTATTTGAGAGATGTATCGTTAAACACTCAATACATAATTTTATTTAGTCAACGACGAGTTATGAGTCAAGTAAATATATTAGCTGCACAGATGTTTCCAACTCTGCGAAAATAATTTCAAAAAATATGTAAAAGTCAACATTATCTTAGTGTTATTTGCTGTGTGATCTTCATCCGAAAAACAAATTTAGAGTTCAGCTACGACCAAGTATTTTACCTAGCTAAATAGAAACTGTGTACATAGATGAATAATGAGTACACTGGGTAAAATATACCTAATATGGATAAATTTAAAAAACTAAAGTCTAAAGATAAACGGAAATTAATCATTGAATATGAAAATTTAACAAAGAGTGAATGCGAAATTTGTTTAAATCTAATAAAAGGAAAATTCGCTTTCAATCAATCTCAGAGAGGAAAATTACCTCTTCATAGAAACATCATTCGAAAACTTGCTCGTAAAGTAAAAAATATTAAAAAATAAAAAAAGTTATTGCAAAATTATTGTAATGTTTTCCTTCATCCGCTTTTCTCTGTTATAGGACCTTTGTTATACAAATTAAATTTGCAATAAGAAAGTAGTGGTGTTACCCAACCTTGATTAAAAGAAAATGGGAAATATATCTGAACAGCAGCAACAAAAACAAAAACAACATTGTGATGTGAGGTTTCCAAGACATTTTTTGTTTCTGAGAAGGCCAAGGATGTTTATACTGTCAACAGGAGAAACGGGAGAATCACCAAAAGAAACAGAAAAGTAAGAAAGTATCTTTGAGAGGGAGTTTTCAAGAAATTAAATTTTCAAAGGGACTAGGACTATTTTATTGGCTTTTTTTTGTCGATTATTGTATTCTACAATGAAATTTTTGCAATATAAAGTTCAAAAAAATTTAGAATCTCTCCGTTATTGGGCAAGATAAGCATTTCCGAATTCTTGTCCAATTTCGGTAACTTCTATTGATTCGGAGATACATAACACTTCACTTTTTCTTTTAGAATTTTTTTTTATGACGAAACTTTTTCAAATTTTCAGAAACTCTAGAAGAATGGCATAGCTAAAGCTCCATAACGAGACATTTTAGATTTATTTCCCTAAACAAACACTGTGGGAGAAAATGTAAAAAAAAATAAAAAAAAAAATAAAATAAAAAATTTGAAAATTTTTAAATTTATTTTTTTCAAAATTCGAAGCATTATAAAACTTTTTCAGGAAAAGATATCAAAAACATGGACTGTCAACCTTTAGCCATGTCCTTTTCTACATTTTCTGAAAATTTTATCAACTTCGGTCTAGAGACAAAAAGTTATAAAAAATCAGATATTATACTTTTTAGTCCAATTCCAATTTTAGTTAGACATACATTAATTTATATATATATATATATATATATATATATATATATATATATATATATATATATATATATATATATATATATATATATATATATATATATATATATATATATATATATATATATATATATATATATATATATATATATATATATATATATATATATATATATATATATATATATATATATATATATATATATATATATATATATATTATATTAGTGATGGATCGGATGTCAATATTTTCTTATTTGCGGATGCGGATGCGGATTAGGATATGGAATTTTGTCAAGTGCGGATGCGGATGTAGAATATTTGCAAGTGCGGTTGTTAATTTTGATGAAGATGAGGATGCGGATGCGGATGCCATCATATATATATATATATATATATATATATATATATATATATATATATATATATATATATATATATATATATATATATATATATATATATATATTATATGGATCGGATGTCACAATTTTTTTCATTTGCGGATACGGATATATAGTTTTTTGTCAAGTGCGGATGCGGATGCGGATGCGGATGTAGAATTTTTGCAAGTGCGGTTTTAATTTTGATGAAGATGAGGATGCGGATATTATTATGATGATAATTTTTGCATATATGATAGATGCGGATGCGATGGTCTTAATTTATATATGTTTATATATATATATTATATATATATATATATATATTATATATAATATATATATAATATATATATATATTATATATATATATATATTATATATATATATATATATATATATATATATATATATATATATATATATATATATATATATATATATATATATATATACCTTGATAGAAGGGAGTAATATTAATAATGACGAGTTTTAGAATTACAACTCAGAAGCAGTTGTACGTTTCCAGGATGCGGACGTGAACCCAACTCGTTATGCACCCCTCCTCCACCCTTTGGAAAGCAGTTCTTAAATATATTTCTACAAATTTCCTTTTTTGCAGTAGGTTTAATACTTATATTTCAAAAGTGGTAAAATATTTTCCTCCAAATTTCCTTTTTTGCAGTAGGTTTAATTAATACTTATATTTCAAAAGTGGTAAAATATATTTCTCCAAATTTTCTTTTTTGCAGTAGGTTTAATTCTTATATATCAAAAGTGGTAAATTATACTTCAAAAACAATAGCTTTTCTGCATTTTCTCCTTGAAGTCTCATACGCTTTTCATCGTAAATTTGACCTGCAGAACTGGACAGCTGTTCACTTGGAACACTGCCTGAATGGCAGCTGAGATAAGTGCGAACAACTTTTCCTAGAGGTGAAAATTACTCTCCTTTTTCTTTCCATCATTTTAAGCTTTCTTCTTTTGCTTCCAATCTCCGTTCTTTGTGATATTTTTCAATAATGTTTCTTGATAAACAAACAGTAAGATCCTCTTCATCATCGCTACTAGAAGCAAGAATTAAAGCCATTGTATCAGTTAGCGATGTACCTTTGCTAGTGGAACGGGTATGTTTATCAGTTCTCTTTCGCTTACGTAATGGCTCCTTTTCACTTTGTTTATCCTTATTGATGTGTTCATCACAAAGTTTAGCTACAGACAATTTAATCTGGTCAGTTATTTGTGGGGAGGAAAAAAATTTTCCTTTATATCTTGGATCAATATATGTTGCAATTCTATATTTGTTATCACTTTCGAGCTCAATAAATCTTCTTTCAATTTCAGCAAGCATTGTTTGAGCCATGGAATTTATTATTTTCTTTCCCTTTTTAAGATCATTATGACAAGGAAAAAGAAGATTCAATTTGCTGGAATGTTTCCGTAGATTCACACTGTTGAAGGGTGACTTTAAGACTCGCCACAAAGAGAATAACATCACCTATCGTAAATGTAAATCCACTAAGTTTTTTAGTTATTTCTTTAAAAGGCTCCAGAGATCTGACGCATCCAGATAATATGATCCATTCAAAGTTGTTCAGAAGAGAAATTTTAGAATTACTGGCAGCATATAAGCGGAGTGACTCTTTTAATTCTTCAATTCTCTTCAACATATGAAGAGTACTATTCCACCTGGTAAGGGTGTCATGTATAATGTTCAGTTTCGGTTTTTTTCAGTTGGTCCTGAATCTTTCTCAACTCATCTTGAGCCATAGTTGAGTTCCAAAAATGTGTTGCCATAATTCGACATTTAGAAATAAGTTCACTTATTTCTATTTTTGACTCTAATCTTCGCTTAACTACTAACTGTACCTTATGAACTGCACAATCTAAATTATTATCAACTGACAAGAAAAGAGCTTTTTCATATTTGTTCCTGAGTCACGCATTACACAGTTAATGTCTTCTTTTGGTATTTTTCATTTGCCTAGAATTTCATCAAACTTTGTGGATATATATTCTCCAGTGTGTCGTTCTTCAAGTGGAATAGCACCTAGTACAAAATTAATTCTTTCAAATTCCTGGTTAATTGTATGTGCAGTAAGACTCAACAGCTACACACCAGCAGAGGAGTTCGACCATATATCTGTAGTAAACGAAAGCTTACTCTCCTGCATAACTTTTTCTACTACTTTCTTTATATTCTCGACGACTGATTGAAACATTTCATCACAAATAAACGATGAATAAAATTTGCCCTGCTTTAGTTTGTACTGAGGAGAAACTTCAGATATTAGCCTTGTGAAACCAACATCTTCGACATGACTAAATGGTAAATCATCCATTGATCTCTGCAATACGCTTATCCACTTTTCTTGATCTGATTTCAGATGAATTCCAAAATTTTGTAGAACTTAAGGAACTGTTTAACATTTCTTTGCTTAATAAAATTTTTTTTGCAGGGAAGCATTTCTTTTCTCTTTCTAATCTTTCAGCCTTCTCCTTCTTTTGCTGCAATTCTTCATTCATTACCTCTGTAAACTGTGCCTTGTGCATAGATATTAAATGATTTTTCAAAGATGATGTTCCCCGTCCTTTCCTAGAATAGGTTTCCTTACAAATAGAACATTTTGAACTATCATTTAATTCTTCAGTAAAAAATTTTCCATACAAAACTACACTTCGCCATAATTTATTAAACTTACATATACACTATAATAACAGTCGATAACCAAATTCTACAACGGCACTTGCAAGATAAGCAGAATATATTTGGCGTCCCACTTACTCTCCGAAGTACGAAACGGTTGTCAATAATTTAATTTTAGGTGTGTATTTATTTTTTATAATTTCTATAGATATTCACAAAAATTCGAATTAGAAAACTTGATATTATTATGGAATCAAACGGTTTTAAATCATTTTACATACTTTTCATTTCATTTTATCTAATTATATTTCATATCAGCAGTTAAAACAATTTTATGGTAATATCTGAAAACGTTTCCGAAGACTCAAGGAAAAAGGAATGCAGATCGAATAAAAATGATTCATCACAGCGATCATACCCCAAATGCGACTCACTCACATACAAATACACATACAGACACACACACACAATATATATATATATATATATATATATATATATATATATATATATATATATATATATATATATATATATATATATATATATATATATATATATATATATATATTAGTGATGAATCGGATGTCATATTTTATCATTTGCGGATGCGGATGCGGATGTCGACTTTTGGAGAAGTGCGGATGCGAATGCGGATGCTGAATTTTGAAAGTGCGGATGCGGATGCGGATGCCATCATATATATATATATATATATATATATATATATATATATATATATATATATATATATATATATATATATATATATATATATATATATATATATATATATATATATATATATATATATATATATATATATATATATAGCATTTTTATTTTTTGATCGAAGTTGATTATATTTTTAGAAAATGTAGAGAAAATGTAGAAAATATTTTTGATACCTGTTTCCGAAAATATTTTATGATGTTTTGAATTTTGACAAAAAAAAAAATTCAATTTCAATTTTTAAATCTATTTTTTATTTGTATTTTGGCTCAATTTTTACCTCTATTCTATTTTTCCTTCTTAGGGAAAGATATCTAAATGTAGAGAAAATGTAGAAAATATTTTTGATACCTATTTCCGTAAATATTTTACGATGTTTCCAATTTTGACAAAAAAAAATTAAATTTCAATTTGTAATTCTATTTTTTATTTGTACTTTACCTCACTTAAGGAAAGATATCTAAAATGTTCGAAAATGCTGGAGAGATTTAAAAAAATCTAGTACTCTGCTTAGGAAATATTTTATTTCAGAAAATAATAATCGACAAAAGAAAGTCGATAAAAATGTACAGATCTCCATAGACTTGAATTTTACAAGGTTGAGACAATTTCACTGGGAAATTCAATTCAGATCAACAAGAACGGAATCGGAAAGATGAAGTTGCATAAGTTGCAAAAGAGTGAGCAGATTTTAAATGATTAAAAAGAATGAAGGATCGAGTAATCTTCATATGAATGGATAGGATTAGATGAGCAGTTGAGACTATTATTGTGAAGGAGTAGACAATAAGGTAGTAGACAATACAGAACTCTTAGTAACACTTCAATTAATTAACAGGAAATGAAGAATAAATCGTCCCATCAACAACAGCCGAAATGGAACGATTAAAGAGAGACCTAGACATATGCCAGAAAAGAAAAGGAGGGTATCTTGGTAAGCAGTGACACATGCCATACCCCATCAAATGTCTTAGATATGTTAAGCACCACAAAACAAGTCTCACCATGGTCTTTAATGCAGAAGACCATAAATCTGTGAGATAGAAAGTATATTACCAGAAGATATCGAACGTCGAAAGCCATGCTGATGATCAGAAAGAATGGAAAAGGATTAATAATGATATAAGAATATGAAAGTTGAGAAAGGTTTTAAATATGCTAGACAGAATAGAAGTGAAAACTATAAGGAGAGAGTTAGAAAGATCAGAGCGACTACTTT
>SEYY01006430.1:10000-25300 GCA_009176605.1 Armadillidium nasatum | reverse complement strand
GAATGGCTGGATTCTGCACCCATATACTGGCCTGATTATGGATGGGAGAGTTCCGAAAATAATTCTTCTCTAGTGCTTGCGACTGTCAATGTAAGTACTAATCTTCCTGTTATTAAATTTGAAAATTTTTCTAATTTAAATGTTCTTTTTAGAGTTTGTGCTCTTTTATATAAGTTTTCAGCACTTTCTAGAGGAATCAACATTGATTGTGATTCCAAAGCTCGAATATATTGCCTAAAAAGAATGCAGGAAGAATCTTTTCCGAAAGAGCTTGCCTTTTTAAGAAGAGTGAAAGAGGATGCTTCGTTAAATGAACCACCACCAGATTTGGTAAACAATTTAAATTTATTTCTAGATGATTTAGAGCTCATTAGAAGCAAAGGTAGATTGGCTCGTTCTAATTATTATGACTTTGATGTTTTAAATCCAATCCTGATGGGGAAAAATCATCATTTGACATTTCTTTTTATTCGAAACGCCCATTTTGATTGTAAACATCTTGGCATTCAAGCCACTCTAACCAACATTCGTCTGAGAGGTTATTGGATCACCTCTGCTAGAAATACTATTCGAAAAGTCATATCAGAATGCATAGTGTGCAAAAAATACAACAGTTTTGCATTCAATTATCCTCGCTTCACAAATTTTTCAAAAGCTCAAGTGGAACTTTTCCGGCCTTATAAGAATGTGGGTATAGATTATACCAAACATTGGTGGGTGAAAGTAAAAGGCTCACCTCAATCTCAAAAAATGTATATCTTAATTTATACATGTCTTAGCATAAGAGCTATTCATTTAGATCTGGTTCCTGATATGTCTTCTGAATCATTTGTAAAATCATTTCAACGTTTTGTAAATCTCTATGGAATGCCAGACGCAGTTTATAGTGATAACGCACATTCCTTTATACAAGGCGTGAATTACATTCGAGTCATTTGTGGTTTCAGAGAATGGAAAAGAGTTTCTTCGTAAAAATCAGATAAAACATCATCGAGTACCACTTTACAGTCCGTGGACTGCTAGCCTGTGGGAAAGAATGGTGAAAGTGGTCAAAAGCTGTCTACTGAAGACAATTGGAAGATCTTCTGTCGAATATTTCAGCTTTATAACAACTCTCTCAGAAATAACTGATGCTATAAACTCTCGTCCTCTGACTTATACTTCGAGTTCTAATGATGTGATACCTCTCACACCAAATTGCTTTTTAAAACCACATTCCAGAACAAGTATGGTAATAAGAAAAGAAGATAATTCTGATCTTATGGCGATGTCTCCGTCATCGTCTCGAAATGCTTTGATTAAAGATGGAGAAACTGAGTTTTGGTGGCACTGAAAACAACGATATATTTGAAATGCCCCAATTTGAAATGCGAGATAGATCAGAAGTCTGCTGCTCCAAGGCTACCCTTCTTGCTTCTATTAACTGTCGTTGGGAGGGGTGTCTTTCAAATTCGAAAGAGTAATGAAGGGTGAAAAGCTTTAGATATGTCTAGCGCAACAGCAAAAGATTCACCGAAATGTTGAAGCTCGGAGGACCATGAGTCAGAGAGAAAAGAAAGAAGATTACCAGTAGAGCGTTTCTCACGAAAGCCATACTGGCGATCAGAGTTAAGGTCGGAAGATTGAAATAATTCCAAATCTTCCTATTAAGGATTTATTCGAAAACTTGAGAAAGAACTTAGGTTAAAGAAATGGGAAGGAAGTTAGTGGGTTGAGAGGGGTCCCCCTTCTTCGGCACAGGCTGCTTGAGCGGTCGTTTCCAGGAGAATGGGAAGGTTAAAGTAGAAAGACATAGACGAAATAGTTTACCAAGGCAGGGTACAAGCTGGGAAGCAGAAATTTTGAAAACTACAGGAGAGATATCATGAGGACCTTCTTAGTGTTAAGCTCAGTGAGAGCAGAAATGACGTCTTTAGAAGATATTACAATTTTAGGCATAAATGAGTTGGAGGGTGTTGAAGAAGTAGAAACAGCTCCGGAATCGTCTAAGGTTGAATTAGAAGCAAAAGTTTGAGCGAAGTGTTCAGCCTTAGAGGAAGTCAAAACAGCAGTTGTACCGTCAGAAGATACTAAAGGAGGGAAAGATGAAGAAAGTTAAAGTTAACATTTTTTGCAAAATGCCAGAAAGGACGAGACGAAGAGGTACCAGAAAGAATATTGCATTTGCGGCTGAGAAAAGAGTTTTTGGTATCTCAAAGAATAGATTTTGCACGATTCAGGGACGAAATATAAGTTGCGTGAGTTTCTGGAGTTTGAAGACGACTGTAATCTGTGAAAACAGCATCCCTGCGGTGGATAGCACGTGAACAAGCAGAGCTAAACGAAGGTTTGTTAGGTTTAGTAGAAGGAAAGAATATGGAATGTACGCCACCAGGCCTGAGAGAATCACCTCAGTTATGCGCTCTTCATACTCCGAGGGACCCCTCTCACGGAAACAGTAATCATTCCATGGAAAATCAGAAAAGTACAACCGCATGTCAGACCAGTTAGTGGCACCGAAATGCGAGAAACATCTCCTCGCCGAAGGCGGGAGCCGTTCTTGCGTAAGACTTGAAGAAATAGGACAAGATACTGAGATAAGAAGGTGATCGGATGAAACCATGGATGGAAAGAGTTTAACAGTGTAAGGAGAAGGATAAGAAGTTAGGAAAAGGTCAAGTATGTTGGGTTCATCACCAAGACGGTCAAGGATACGGGTAGGTAGATGCCCCAACTTCTCAAGGTTATTCTTTATCGAAAATTGGTAGGCGAGCTCACGAGCTGGATCATGAGAACTATATGAAAGCCATTGGCGGTGATGAACATTGAAATCATCTAACATAATGATTTCGGAGAAAGGAGAAGAAGAAAGAATGTGTTCTAATTTGGAGTTAAGTTAGTCGAAGAATTTTGGAGAGTCAGTAGAGTTAGGAGATAAGTAGACAGAACAGATAAATTTAGTTGTAGAGTTGCAAGAAAGTTTAAGTCATAAAGTAGAAAATTAAGAAGACTCCAAATGAGAGACACAAGAATAGACAGCATCGTTGCGCAACATCCGACTTTAGCTGAAAATTGAGAATAGGGACAGGAGGGAACAGAGTATGGCTTGCTGTCAGAGCACTCAGATACCTGAGTTTCGGTTAAGAATAGGGGATGAGGTCTAGAAAATGAGTGGTTGTGTTTGATAAAGCGGAAATTAGTAAAGAGACCGCTAATGTTGCAGAAGTTAATGAAAAAGGAAGATCGTGCACCAGGGTAAGTCGGCATAGCTTCCTATGACTTGGTGGCACCAACCCCAGCACCGGAGGCCACCAACTCCTAAGTGGTGATGGGGAAGGAGTAAATGAGAGGCATTCTTTGGATGCCTCCCTTCGAAGTATCTCCAAGGCAGTTTTATATATTGCCGTTGTAGTTGTTATTTTAAAAGGTAATGTACAGTCGTCAACAGAAGTTCGTACCTATTAAGCTGGAAATAAATATTTATATAAAATGGAGATCATTTCAGGTTCAGCCAATCACAGTTCAATTAAGCCCCGCTGAATGTTTTTATTTTCTTTTTATTCAAAATAGAGCTTTTATGAATGATCTCCATTTTATATAAATATTTATTTCCAGCCTAATAGGAACGAACTTCTGTTGACGACTGTACGTGTAAGCTCTTGGAAATTTGAGGGAATGTGAGAAGGGAATCAAGGGAAGGAGAAGTGAGGGCATAGACACAACAATGTGAGAAGAGGATACATAGTATAAGTATTACTTAGTAGGTTAAAGATATAGGAAATTTGTTTGCAGATTTTCATGACCTTGAAAAATGTTGTAGCTTTAGCTGCGCCTACTTTCATGCATAAAGTATTATTTCCATCACTGATACATATGACGTATAAGTGACGTCATAAAACCTATTGCCTCTATATATATATATATATATATATATATATATATATATATATATATATATATATATATATATATATATATATATATATATATATATATATATATATATATATATATATATATATATATATATATATATATATATATATATATATATATATATATATATATATATATATATATATATATATCGAAAATGGGAAATTCGAAACATATAATCTGGTACAAAGTTATTAAATTTGGCACCACTGTCCTTGCCGTTTGAGTTTATTTAAAAATGGCAAAGAAACCTGATTCGTGATTGGTCATGAAAACAAAAACTATCTGTTATTGGAATCGGGCTACCTAATGACGTAAAAAAATAATTAATATTTTATTTCAATTATAAGCCTTATTTTACATGTTATTTCTACAAAAAAGATTTAATTAGATTTTAAATGATTAAAAGAAATACAATTTGCTTCATGAGGGTGTTTATTAAAAAAAATAAAAATAAAAATAGGCATACACAAAAAGCACATCACTGTCAATCAGAAAATTATAACATTTATTAATCCTACTAAGTAATACTAATACTATGGAGGATACACTAGAGACTCTCTGAGAAGGTGAAACGCGAAAAGGAACTAACCAAAGGGCAACGGAGTGAAATGAAATGGTCAAGTCCACACTATCACCCCGCGGTTAAGCCTGTGTGGGGTACTTCCATCGCTTCGGACGACGCTACATCCTCTCTCTCTCTCTCTCTCTCTCTTTCTCTGTATATATATATATATATATATATATATATATATATATATATATATATATATATATATATATATATATATATATATATATATATATATATATATATATATATACATATATATATATATATATATTATATATATTTTTTAGTTTTGGTTTTCAGAGGTGCCTTTGCACCTCTGTGTGTGTGTGATATTAATTGTATGAATGATTTGTTGTTTGGCTCTTGATCCGTAAGCATTAACACTTACTACATAGTTGTTCCATTAATTGTCAGCACCAATCAAATTTGGATTTCATATGCTTATTTACTGTAATTTAACATATCTTTGTAGAAATTCATACAACCAACTACTTATCCAGTTTACATAATTTTTTTGTAATTTATACAATCTCTCCTCCATAGTAACTATGTAATATCTGTTCCTTCTTGTCGTGTTTTAATTTATGGTGTATTGATTTATTTAGTTTATTTATATATTTCATTTATAATGATAATGTTAATGCAGTTTAAATCACTAATGTAATTAATTGTTCTTTCTTTTTCGCAGCTATATACTCTTGAAAATGATTTAAGTCAAATCGAAACGTAGAGAATAATGTTATAAAAAAATTGTTTATAGTTATTAAATATTGATCAATAATACGTCTAACTCCACCATAACTTGATGCCATGCTTATTTTTCGTCATATTATTTGCTATAAAGATTAAGCTCAAGAGAGCACCAACATTTATTACTATATATATATATATATATATATATATATATATATATATATATATATATATATATATATATATATATATATATATATATATATATATATATATATATATATATTGGCTCAAACTTTGGCTTCTAATACAACCTTAGACGATTCCGGATCTGTTGCTATTCCTTCAACCACCTCAACCTCATTTATGTCTAAAATTATAATTTCTTCTAAAGGCGTCACTTCTGCTGTATGGTCCTGATGGTATCTCTCCTGTGGTTTTCAAAACTTGTGCTTCCAAGCTTGCACTCTGCCTTGGCAAACTATTTCGTGAATGTTTTTCTACTTCAACATTCTCTTCTTGCTAAAAACATGCGCTCATTCAGCCTGTGCCGAAGAAGGGGGGACCCCTTTCAAACCTCTAACTATCATTATATTTCTTTAATCTCCGTTCTTTCTCTAGTTTTCGAAACTATCTTTAACACGAAGATTTGGAAACATCTCAATTCTTGTAATCTTATTTCCGATCGACAGTATGGCTTTCGTAAAAACCCTCTACTGGTGATCTCCTTTCCCTTCTATCTAACACCTGGTCCTCCGCCGTTCAGCATTTCGGTGAATCTTTTGCTGTTGCGCTAGACATATCGAAAGCATTCGATAGAGTCTGACACAAAGCTTTGACTTCCAAAGTTCCCTCCTTTGGAATCTATATTTCTCTCTGTGACCTTGTCTCTGGTTTCCTTTCCTGTCGTTCTATAGCAGCAGTTGTAGATGGCCACCGCTCTTCCTTTAAATCTATTAATAGTGGTGTTCCTCAAGGATCTGTCCTATCCCCAACACTTTTTCTACTTTTAATTAATGACCTCTCTGTTACTTCATCTCCTATCCACTCCTATGTTGATGACACCACCCTTCATTACTTCTTTCAATTTGAAAGGCTCCCTCCTCAACAACAGTTACTAGACGCAAGGAAGGTTGCCTTGGAGCAGCTGACGTCTGATCTATCTCGTATTTCAAATTGGGGCAGAGAGAAAATGGTTGTTTTCAATGCCTCAAAAACTCAATTTCTTCATCTTTCTACTCGACACAATCTTCCACACAACTATGATATCTTCTTCGAAAACACTCAACTCAGACCTTCATCTGTTCTTAATATTCTCGGGGTTTCTTTTTATCGTGATCTTTCTTGGAAATATCACATTGCCTCCTATTTTAAACAAGTTTCTAAGAGGTTAGGTGTTCTGAGGCGCCTTCAGTGTTTCTTCAATCCACTCCAGTTGCTTGCTCTGTATAGGGGTGTTGTTTGGCCCTGTATGGAGTATGCGTCACACATCTGGGGTGGTTCCACTCACACAGCTCTCCTGAAAAATTTGGAATCTAGGGCTTTTCGTCTTATCAACTCTCCTGCTCTCACTGATTCTCTCCAATCTCTTTCTGCCTTTCGAATTGTTGCGTCACTCTCTCTATACTATCGCTATTACTATTGACACTGCTCTTCTGAACTCTCTCGTCGCATACCTCCTCCACTGAGAAGGGCTCGTGCTACTCGACTTTCTACACAGTCTCATCCTTTCTCTGTCCAACTCTCTGATCCTAGACTTAACCGCTATGCTCTGTCCTACATGTACTCTACTGGTAAAGTCTGAAACACACCCCTTCTTTTTTTCCATCTTTCCATGACTTACACACCTTCAAACGTCGTGCTTCAGGTCACGTCATCCTTTATTTTGACCAGGCATCTGTTTTTCCCCCTGGTGAAATTGTAGTAGGCCTCTGGGCTTTGCCCACCAGAGATGATATAAAAAAATATATATGCACATGCACACAAATATTCATCCACATACATACCCATACACTCATACATACATATATATACACACAAATACATATATATCTACACAAACTCTCAGACATCCATATACGCAAGACCTTGTGAAAACATTTATATCATCACGTACAGGAGGGACAGGATGAAGGGCTACATTGGCTTCGCAACAAGACTTCTAAGAACCGGCATTCATGAACACCAAGGTCTCTCGCATTGCATTTCTCTCCCTATCACCTCTCCTTCACATTCAAACATTCTAAATATTAGACCCATGTTACTTTAAAAAAATGATCGACCCAAGCAATAGTGCATTATTTCTGTCCACGATAGTACATGTGTATTTGGTTGTTTGAGTATTGTATATAAATGTTTGCAATACTTTAATGTATTGTTTTGAAAAATTATGAAAATATGAATAGAAAGAAAAATAAAGAATTATTTCAGTTTTAACTTTATAAAGAAACCGGTGGTTCTTTACAATATATTGTGTGTGAGTGTGTGAGGAGTAGAAGATTACTTATTCGAATTACATGATTCAGTATTTTAGCCCCATAAATAAAGATAATTTTTAATAAATAAATAATATTTTTATAAAACTTTTTAAATTTTTTTAAGAAATACAAAATAATTTATTATTGAAGGAATGAAAATAAATTTTAAAGTTATAACTTGAAAGAAATATAATAAATGTAATGTGCAAAAAATTTTAAATAATTATAGCTTGAAAGGAATATAGAAAATATAATGTGAAATAAGTACATATGAACAGGTGGATGACATGATCGGCGAAAGTGCCTGCATGCTGATATAGCTTCGGATGTATCCTGAGGTAACCAGATGTCATCGAATGTGGTACCAGAAATATGCAGTGACGTGACACCCTATCCCTATTGCCAGCTGTCGCTGGCACTCCTCTCATCTCCTGTTAGCGTGGACTAGCAAGGGTGCTACTTGCTGGAAAAGTGTAAAAATTGCTAGAAAGTGCTAAAATGGCACTCAGGAAAGAGCATGAATTAGACCCCGGCACTAGAACTAGAGTACCATGAGTGAAAAATAAGAAGTGGCACTTGCCTTATGACACGTTTCGCTTGAAAAAAGATAAAAAGGGGAGAGATTTAAGGAATTAAAGGAGTAAAAAATTAAAACATGGGGCGGGGCTAAGCTACAAGTTACCATAAATACCACAAAGGTAAACCACAAAATAGTAAAGAAAAAGGAAAGAATACCTCACAAAAGGGTGTGGGAACCAATTTTCCCTCAAATTACCATCAGGGAAGAACTAAGGTGGCACTGACACTGGCCCTGCTCTCAGTGCCATGTGGCACTGGCACTCCAAGTAAAATCGCCCTCTCTATATATATATATATATATATATATATATATATATATATATATATATATATATATATATATATATATATATATATATATATTAGGGATGGAGTGAAGTATCGGTATCGGTATCGGTATCTGCAGTATCGGCACATTTTTTGGTATCGGTATCGGTATCGGTATCGGTATCGGTATCGAACGCTCAGGTATCGGTATCAGTATCGGCTAAAAATGGCCGATACCGATACCGATACCAGATTTTTTTCGTCCTTTTGGCTTAATTAAATTATGTAAATTTTTTATTAATATTACGCAATATTTTGAAACACCGTTTCGCGATAATTTTGTTTCCCGAACATTATATGTTGTTTTCCACTAAAAGTTTATTTTTTCAAATGCAAAAAATTGTTTTTCCAATTTATTTTCACGCCATTTACTTCTTACCTTTTGGTTTGTTTTCTTAAATATTTTATTTTTATTTTAATCCTTGATTAATCCGTTAGTAACATATTAAGATGGTAACCAAGGTACATGATATATATATATATATATATATATATATATATATATATATATATATATATATATATATATATATATATATATGTGTGTGTGTGTGTGTGTGTGTGTGTGTGTGTGTGTGTAAGGGAGAACGTAGCGCCGTCCAAAGCGATGCAAGTACCCTTTATTAGGCATACTCCGGGGAGTGACAGTATGGTCTAGAATCTAGACCATTTCGTTTCACTTCCTAGCCCTTTGGTTCGTTCTTTTTCGCTTTTCACCTTCTCAGAGGGTCTCTAATGTCCCCTGACTCATATTGGAGTGTCTATGCTCCCACTTCTCCTTCCCCTTACTTACTCCTCATGTTCCAAATTTACAAGCGCTTACTCGTCAAATACCTTTGTAAAAAAAAAAAAAAAAAAAAAAAAAAAGGTTAAACTCAAAGCAGCCTCAGAGATGCTTCGAGGAGCGGCGTTCTTTTTAAAGTTTTTAAATCTCAATTGGAAGCATCTCAATTCTTCAAATCTTATCTTTGATCGCTAGTATGACTTCCATAAGAAACGCTGTACTGGTGATCTCTTTCTATTCTCTCTAACTCTTGATCTTCCACTCTACGGCATTTCAGTGAATCTTTTGCTATCGCGCTGTATATTTCGAAAGCATTCGATAGGGACTGGTACAAATCTTTGATTTCTAAACTTCCCTCTTTCAGAGTTTATCCTTCTCTTTGATTTTCTTTCTGATCGATCTATAGCTGCTGTTGTAGACGGCCACCGTTCATACTTTAAATCTGCTAATAGTGGTGTTCCTCTTTATTCTGTCCAATCCCCAAAACTTTTTAAACTTTTCATTAATAATCTTCTCTCTATTACTTCATCATTTATCCGATCCTATGCTGATGATCTCACCAATCATTACTCCTTTCAGTTTGAAGGGCCCCTTCCAGCAACAGTTATTTGACACTAGAAAGGTTGACTTGGAATATCTGAGGAAGAAATTGAGGAAGAGGAAGACAAAACATTGTTTTTTTCAATCTCTCAAAAACTCAATTCCTCCATATCTCTACTCGAGACTATCTTCTACAAAACTATAACATCTTCGAAAACACGCAACTCAAGCCTTCATCTGTCCTTAATAATCTCTTGTGGTCTTTCTTGGAAGGATCACATTACTTCTCTTTCTAAACAAGCTTCTAATAGGTTGAGTATTCTGTTGCGCATTCGTGATTTTTTTACGTCAATCCAGTTGCTTTATCTTTATAGGGGAGTTGTTCTCCCCTGTATGGAATACGCCTCATACATCCGGAGTAGTTCCACTCACACAGCTCTCCTTGACAAGGTGGAGTCTGGCTTTTCGTCTTAAGAACTCTTCCTTTCTCACTAATTCTCTCTAGTCTCTTTCTGCCCGTAGAACTGCTGCGTAACTCACTATATACAATCGCTAGTACAATGGACACTGCTCTTCTGAACTATCCCGTTGCTTTTCTCCTCCATTGAGAACACGTTGGTGTAACACGATATTCTATACAGTCTTATCCTTTCTCTGTTCAACTGTCTGATCCTAGACTAAACCGCTATGCCTAATCTTATATACACAACAACTGGTAAAGTCTGGAACACACTCTCTTTTTCTATTTTAACGATTAGGTTCTGATATGGACCCAACTCTGGTGGAAATTTGCAGTTTTCTGGTTTTTACCCACCGGAGGAGATATAATATATATATATATATATATATATATATATATATATATATATATATATATATATATATATATATATATATATATATATATATAGAGAGAGAGAGAGAGAGAGAGAGAGAGAGCCAAGATAGAGAGAAGTTAAGAGAGGTGAAAACAAGTTTTGCTGAAAAGCTAAAAGAGGTGGGATTGATCGTGAATGTTGAAAAGACAGAACTGTTAATAATTAGAAGGGAGGAAGAGGAAGAGGAGCTTGTGCTGAAGGTGCATGGCGAGGAGGTGATTGTGGTAGAGAGATGTGAATATTTGGGGAGGAGAAAGTATTCACAAGGGAATGAAGTAATATGCTGGAAATCACCAACTGGATGGAGAAATACGGAAGAATGGTGTGAGCGCTGTACCCAGTCTTGGCAGACAAAAGAATGGATATAGGAGTAAAGAAAGTAATTTTTGAAAGTACTCTAACCTCAATTTTGTAATATGGAACGGAGACTTGGAGTGCGACAACAAGAGAAGAAAGCAGAATTCAAGCAACAGAGATGAGGGTGTTGCGTTTGATGGTGGGAAGAACCAGGAAGGAGAGGATAAGAAGCGAAAGAATTAGATAAAGTATAGGGGTTGAACCAATTAATCAAAAGATAGATGTAGCAAGACTGAGATGGTTGGGACACGTGTGGAGGATGCAGGAGGGGAGAGAGAGACTAGAGGGAGGTGAGACTGCAGGTCAAGATTAAGAAGACCGAGAGGGAGACAAATGAGAGATGAATGGAGTCAGTTCGGGATTCACTGAGGCGCATCAGCTGCCTATGATGGAACAGTTGGTGGCAGATGGAATTATTTAAGACAGATCTAGATAGAGACGAGTGCTGGCCCCACTGACAGACCCCTAGAGCCTTACTTGGATCTGATATATATATATATATATATATATATATATATATATATATATATATATATATATATATATATATATATATATATATATTCTTATAAGTAAAAAATTGGTATCGGTATCGGCTAATTTTTCGGTATCGGTATCGGTATCGGTATCGGTGAAATTGAAAGTCTTGGTATCGGTATCGGTATCGGTATCGGTAAAAATTTTGGTATCGCTCCATCCCTAATATATATATATATATATATATATATATATATATATATATATATATATATATATATATATATATATATATATATATATATATATATATATATATATATATATATATATATATATATATATGAAGGAGAATGTAGAAACAACAGGGGAATTAGTCTAATGGACCACATTACGAAGGGCTTCGAACGGATATTAAAGAGGATATTTAAAAGAGGCAAGGTTGGGGGAAGATCATCATGGGCAAAGAAAGAATGGAAGTTTTATGGATTTGATCAATGTTTTGAGACAAAAAGTAGGAAAGACGTGGGAATATAATTAGGAGGTGAATATAGCATTTATTGACTTGAGAAATGCTTTTGATTTGGTAACAAGGAGGAACCTGTGGAGGGTGTTTATGATGGTATACCAAGTAGCGGCCGGATTTAGAAAAGTCATTGAGACTACGTATAAAAAATGGGAATGTAGGGTTAGAAAGGGTTACGAAAATAAAAGAATTCTAAAGCAAAAACGGGAGTTAACAGGGGTAGTGATTTGTCCTCAATCGTGTTTATAGCATATTTAGATTGTGATTTAAAGAAAATAATGGACGAGGTGCAGGATCTAGATGGCGACATTATTGTTTATGACGATGATCTGGCATGTTTTAGACAAGATCAATAGAAGTTTAGGGAGGTGATAAGTTTTGCTGAAAAGCTAAAAGAGGCAGGATTGAGCATGCATGTGGAAATACAGAACTTTTTATAGTTAGTAGGAAGGAGGAAGGAAAGGACCTTATGCTGAGGGTGTATGGCAAGGCGGTGTTAATGGTGGAGAGATGTGAGTATTTTGGGGGAGTATTCACAAGGGAAAGAGGAAAAACGCAAGAAATCATCAATAGGATGCAGAAATGCCGAAGAGGGATGAGAGAATGTACCCAATCTTGAGAGAAAGAAGAATCGAATTAAAATTAAAGAAATTAATTTATCTGATTGAATTGGCAGTCTCGTGGAAACTTCAGATCTAGTTGTCTTGACGTATTTAACACCAAATACGTAAAGGCTCAACAAAATCTGAAGTTTTTCGAGCCTGCCAATTCAATCAGATAGAACCTAAATTCTTACAGTTTAAATTGCACCGAGAAACTTTACGCACTTTGCATCTTTATAATATTTTTATTGTTTTTTTCTGAGTTTATTGATGTATTTTTCTTACTTTTGGCAGTAATCTTGAAAAGGATCCTAGTTATGGATTGAAACGTAGATAATGTTAATATTAATATCAAGCAGAGTTGGGCATAAGCGCAAATGAGAGAAGATAGTGCAAAAGCGCAATTTGTGCTTTTGCGTTTGGGCTAAATTTCGAAAATGCACGCATTTGCATTTGCCCTCAACAACTTTTTTAAGAGCGCAAAAGCTAAAATCTGCGCTGTATCTAAATAGTTTTCCCTTTTGCGAAAGTTTTTTGAAAAAAGAGATTAGCAATTTGCGCTTTATTTTTCTTAAAAACAACTTTGGGCATATATTTTAGTTTCTCATTTAATAATCCAAATTTTATTACTTTTACGCTGTACAGGGTAATTAAAAGTTTAAACTTAAACTAGGGATACCGATATATAAAAAATTATCGATATATCGATAATCGATATTTTAAAAAATTTCAAATTTCCCTCGATATATATATATATATATATATATATATATATATATATATATAATATATATATATATATATATATATATATATATATATATATATATATATATATATATATATATATATATATATATATATATATATATATATATATTATATATATATATATATATATATATATATATATATATATATATATATATATATATATATATATATATATATATATATATATATATATATATATATATATATATATATATATATATATATATATATATATATATATATATATATATATATATATATATATATATATATATATATATATTTAAAAGTAAACACTAATCATGGCTCTGAATTAGCAGTGGAGGTGATTTTACAGAGTTAATAAAGCTTCGAATAAAGTAGAAAATCTTCGTATATATAAACTTACGCATTTCTAATTTCAGATTAAATTAAAATTTAAATGAAGATTTAACCTTAAATTCAAAAATAGTATTGTCCAGTAATATATAGGATACTTTCATTACTTTTTATAAATATCAAATTTGAAAAGTAAAATACGCAACAGGTATATTTTATGAAAATTATTTTTCCTCAATAATATGCCTATAGGTCTCTATTTCTTCTCTTGTATGATCTGACCTGCTTACCTCCTCCTCTTGAGAAAGACTAAATGTCCCCATCATGCAATTTGGACGCGCCTGAAAAAATACATACATTTTTCTTAAATGGTATTTTAAATAAAAAAAAGAAAACTCAAAATATCAAGAATTGAAAAAAAAAAATATCGTTGGTTCGATACTAAGAATAAAATATCAAAATATCGGCTGAAAAATATCATAGATACTTTTTCGATGAAAAAATATCATTATCGATATATATCCATTAACAGTATCTCCAAATTAATAAGGAAATTCCTAAATTAAAAAATTTTACCATCAAGTTGTCTGCATTACAACATATAATGGTGCAAATCTTTGTGAAGCCTTTCGGGTAGAAGCTCATGCAGAAACGGGTGACGAAGAGGAAGAAGAGCAGGTACCGATCCCAGAGATAGTTGTTACTCCAAAAGAGATGGAGCAAATTGGTGACCCAGAGGTTCTGCTGACAAAACCTTTCCAGTTAGAAAATCTGCTTGAAGAACATGATGCCCTTAGCCTACTTAATCATCACTTGCATTTCACAGGCATTAAACATCTTGGCTACTGGGGATGTTTCGAAAGTTCTTCACTGGTTCTCTGGTGCAAATGATCCATTTAATAAAACACTTGCCAAAGCATAGACATTGTGGAATTGCCAAAATAAGAAAACTACAACTGCTGCGAGAATCAAGAAGAAGTTGGGAACAAAGCTTAAAACACTAAGTATTACTAGCTGGAACTCCCTATACGTTTCTATAAAAGACCTGCTTAAGAACCTTGATGGTATTATCACAAAAATCAACTACATTTGTATGGAACAAAAGCTTTGTCTTCCAGTATTTAATAAAACTGATAAAGAGGTAATTGTTCGGTACATCGAAATAATGACGCCTATTGGTGTTAGGTTGGATATGTTGCAGGATGAGAAGGATGTGCACGCGTGAGTTCTATTGCCAAACCTCTTCATCCTCAGTACAATCTCCTGGAAATACAACGAGAGGTGCAAAAATTTAATTATGCCAAAACTTAGTCAACTCCTTGCTAAATAAAGCAACCAAAGCCATACAAATGGAATGAAAAAGGCTTTGAACCGAGGTTCAGCAATATCTTTGATGATTTTGACTTGCTTATGACAACAGCCTAGCACCTTCACTTCAAACTCGGAGTGGTACGTAGGTTAAATGAAAGGAAGTACCCA
>SEYY01006430.1:0-7500 GCA_009176605.1 Armadillidium nasatum | reverse complement strand
TTAAGATCAGCCTGCACTTCTACATACTTACATATTTCAAAAACTACTGAACCTACGTAAAAAAGGAAATTTTTTTTTAATCTTTATCGAATTTTAGGTGAGAAAATTATAAAATATTTGAAAATTTTTTTTAAAAAAAATGATTGTGTATGATAAGCGATGATCTAACAAACCTAATTCGACGTTATTTAACCTAAACGACCGAAGATTGCCGTTGTATCCAAGCCTAACTGATGTATTACACATATATAATATATATATATATATATATATATATATATATATATATATATATATATATATATATATATATATATATATATATATATATATATATATATATATATATATATATATATATATATATATATATATATATATATATATATATATGTATATATATATATATATATATATATATATATATATATATATATATATATATATATATATATATATATATATATATATATATATATATATATATATATATATATATATATATATATATATATATATATATATATATATATATATATATATATATATATATATATATATATATATATATATATATATATATATATATATATATATATATATATATATATATATATATATATATATATATATATATATATATATATATATATATATATATATATATATATATATATATATATATATATATATATATATATATATATATATATATATATATATATATATATATATATATATATATATATATATATATATATGGCTTAGGTGGAGATTGTTTCTGAGTTTCGATATTTTTTATATCGATATTTTTTTATGTCGATATTTTATTTTAATCGAAACTTTCCTACCTATAATTAGCCCTAGGCTACTATGTCGTGCAAACGTTCTTGTGTACGTTAGGTCTCTTTTACGGCAAATTCTTGTGTAGGTTAGGCCTCTTTTTACGGCAATTTCGGTAGTTCAGGTTATGATAAGTCGAATTAGGTTCTGCTAGAAAAGTAAGTAATAATAATTGTGTCTATGTCTAGTAATGATACCTCTGACAACTCTCTTGTTTACGATAGGCTTCTCCGATATTTTCGATTTTCGATATTTTTTAACAATCGAAACTCAGAAACAATCTCCACCTTTACTCTCGATATATATATATATATATATATATATATATATATATATATATATATATATATATATATATATATATATATATATATATATATATATATATATATATATATATATATATATATATATATATATATATATATATATATATATATATATATATATATTATATATATATATATATATATATATATATATATATATATATATATATATATATATATATATATATATATATATATATATATATATATATATATATATATATATATATATATATATATATTTAACATCTTTTACAATTTTATTAGTCATTAGCGAAATTTAAGTTATTCAAATTTCGGAAATTTTATTTAAAAAAAAGTGACATTGCCAGACGTATGATTCTCTCCAGCTTTATAAAAAAGTAAAATTTACTTACGTAATAAAATTATTTTAAGAATTTATTTTTTATTTCCCAATTTTTCTTACCTAAAATTCAACAAGGATTCCAAAAATATATTTTTTAACGTGCGTTCAGTAGTTTTTTAAATATTTAAGTATGTAGATGTGCAGTGTGGCCTAAATTTAATATATAATTTATATATATATATATATATATATATATATATATATATATATATATATATATATATATATATATATATATATATATATATATATATATATATATATATATATATATATATATATATATATATATATATATATATATATATATATATATATATATTATATATATATATATATATATATATATATATATATATATATATATATATATATATATATATATATATATATATATATATATATATATATATATATATATATATATATATATATATATATATATATATATATATATATATATATATTCATTTATTTACATTTATATTTACGTACATAAAGGAGGGTGGGCTGAAAAATTATGACTATTAATGCGTGCTAGGCAATAAAAACCAGTATAAACATTTTCAGACTTGCGTTCGAAGGACTGAAACTTGTAGATTTGACACTTGAATGGTATATTTCTCACCATTGTTGTTCAGTAATAGAAAAATGGAAGTTAATAGTTATATGTTGTTGAAGCAACGTTCATTTATTAAATTTTTGCATGCAAAGAGTGTACAGAATTAAATCAAAACATTGTAATTTAAGATGAAAAGTTGGTCCACCACTACATTCTAAAAGGAAAATGAGCCTCCATGGAATTCCCACGCATAAGCACACCTGGCATGCTAAAGTTGAAGATTCAACCTTCATCTGGTAAACTGATGATGACAGCATTCTGGGATGTGGAGGGCCTGGTCAATTTTGGATATTCCAGAAGGGCAAGACTGTAAACTCTGATCGTTATTGTGAAACTCTCCAGAAACTAAAGAGCCGCATACGTTGAATAATAAGTTTTCCTTCTTCACCATGACAAAACTTGACCGCATTGCAGTGCTCAGACGCTTCAGAAGCTTCAATGCTTGAACTTCGAGAGTTTTTGTGAAGGAATTATTGTCTTCATTATGAAGAAAATCCTTGGAATTTTCTTGTGAAATTCTGGAGTCAGCCATAAATTATGAAATACCAGGTTGTGTGTGTGTTTTTTTTCATTGATTTTCATTGATTTTTCAGTACTGAGGATTGAAAGAATCAGAGGAAGAAAAACCTGTGAGGTAAAATATTATTTTTCTTGTTGAAGTGAAGAGCAGCTAAGAAATAGGAAAAAGTCTATTTTGTAATCGTCTTTATTCTGCATATCTTTTAAACGATAATGTTAATTAATTGCATACTCTCGTGCAGCAACTATTTTTTGATTGGCTACAAATTTTCAACATAATTTTAATGCATTTTGAACTAAATTTTGAATCGAAAACACTTGTAAACTATATTTTCAATCAATTACTCAATTCTATAAATTTTTATATTTTAAATTGGTTACTCATTTTGGTGAACTATATTTTGAATTCGGTGTATATTTGGTTTATTTATTTTCCTTTACCGGAATTTTGTAATTTTCCTTGGATTTATATATATATATATATATATATATATATATATATATATATATATATATATATATATATATATATATATATATATATATATATATATATATATATATATATATATATATATATATATATATATATATATATATATATATATATATATATATATATATATATATATATATATATATATATATATATATATATATATATATATATATATATATATATATATATATATATATATATATATATATATATATATATATATATATATATATATATATATATATATATATATATATATATATATATATATATATATATATATATATATATATATATATATATATATATATATATATATATATATATATATATATATATATATATATATATATATATATATATATATATATATATATATATATATATATATATATATATATATATATATATATATATATATATATATATATATATATATATATATATATATATATATATATATATATATATATATATATATATATATATACTGTATATATATATTATTTATATAGTGTGCAAACTACTTTTTAGCACTTAAAGTGACGAATACATCTGATAATCTCAACCCTAATAAGTTAGTAGGTGTCAATTCTGATTCTAATGAATTTTTTGATGGGGATGTCATTGTGTTCCAAGAGAGTTCAAAAATTATCATATGTCAGAGTTTCAAAATGCATTAGTTAATGGAGCTGAAAATGTAAACTTGGATTATGTCTTCTTTGATTAAGGGTCTGGCACAAGCTGTACGCATAAGGAAATAGAATCCTGAGGTAAAGCAAAGTGTAAATGTAGAGGGGTAGAAAAAACGTAAAGGTAATGTGAAGTTTTATTTAAAGCATAGAGAAAGTAGTTAACAAAGGGACCGATAGCAGTGACTTGAAAATAAAAATAGTGGGGGAAAGTAACACAAACAGAAAAAGTGAACAAGGAATGGGAAACATTTTAGGATAAATAGAGCTAAAGAAAATTCAGCATCTGAGGATGAGCCTGATGATTTTAGTAAAGGTGTGAGAATATGGCTGAAAAGATTTGCAAAATTGAAAAAAAACTGTTACTGATTCTCTAACGTCAGTCATCTGCATTATGGTAGTTTTGACTGGAGAATTGTTAGAAGTTTTCAGAAACATTAGCAGAGCTAATATGAAAGTTGTTAAGCCACTTAAGAATGGTATAGAAAAGATTCAAACATTCGATATCTTTTTGGAAGATTATGAAAGGTATGCCAGGAAACAGCTAGAAATAGATAGAACCGTTGAGCAGTCGATCTTAGGAATTTCTTAGAATGGCCACCGTTAATTAAGAACTTATTATAGTACATAAAAAGCCAACATAAATAACACTACTATAGTTACAAGGTGTGAGAGTTGGTGTAAGGAAGAGAAGAAAAGTGAAGTACTCAATTTACAACGAGAATTTTGGAAGATTTACAAAGATTATTTTGAAAGATTAAAAGAAAGTAAAATGAAGGACTGAGCGACTTTCCACATAAGACTTCAAACTAAATACGAAGCAGCTACATCATCAGAATAAAGAGACTTGGAAATACTAAAGAAACAATTTTTGAAATGCATTTCGAATAAAATAAATTGCGAATGGGTAGTGAAAAAGAGAGTAATTTAGTAAGATGGAAAGATGTTATTAGCTGGACAAAGGAAAAAGACGAAATGGGAGAACAAAAAAATGAAGAACCAAAGGAATGTGCGATTACTATTTGGGTTGCATTACGTAATGAAGGATATACTGGACCATCTTCCTATGCTAGAAGAGTGAAACAGTTTGATCATGACAGAAATGCAAATTATGAATACGGGAGACAGGCGCATAGAAATTGGTGATAATTTGCTGAAAAAGACATGAAGTGTCACTACAGTTAAAAGTATAGTCATATAAAACGAAAATGCTGGGGATTTAATCATGGTGCCTGGCACTTGGTGCTGAAGATCACAAGATTGTCAATTGTCATGAATGGAGTTATAGCAGTGACAAACGGGGTCAAAAGAAACAAGATGGCAGTACGGCGAGAAATCAAGAAAAACTAGAATACATTCAATGAAATGAGAGTAGGTGCTTTTTGTATGACGAGAGTGGTCATTTCCAGGATTCGTGCACAATGAAAGAAGAGTTTGGAAAGTTTATTAAAGAAAGAAAGCAGTTGGCAATGTGAAACGAGACTGCTCCAACACTGTCTGGAGTGTGTCGGAGCCAATAAGAGCATATAAGCCGCAGTGCAACATCCAGGTGATGGTCGTCACATGGTCTTTATCCAAAAGCCAAAGAATTTGAAATAAATCAAGGAGGCAATGTTGGACTTCACCCGTTGCTACAGCAACTGCGGAAGGGTTGAAGACATGCAGGTGTTACTATATAAAAGGTGAATACAGGTGTTTAATAGGCCATAACTAAATCAGATATAAATGGTACTGATGATTTGGAAACTGTTAGTCTGAAGCATTTAACCATAACCATAAATGGATAAAGCACAACCGCAATAAGGGATTCTGGATCTCAGTTCTGAATAGTGGGTAAAAGTGTATTAAAGACGGCTCCAATTTTAGTATTTAAAAGAAGAGAAATAAGGAAGAATTGGGATCCATCAAAATATACTATGGGAAAGGGAATAACTAACATCAGAATTAATATAAATGGCATAGAATATGGTACTATGGGCTTTATTGTTTTGATGAATTGGATGCTGGAGTCATTCTAGGAATTCCCTTTTTAAGGAAAACGAAATAAAGTTAAATCTTCCAGAAAGGACTTAACCTCGGCGTAACAAATTAGGAGTATCGGAAGATGTCTACATTCCAGAGGAAACAGGAAAATGCATACGAGCAGTTACGTGCGTGCCTGTTTACATTGCAAAAGAGACTGACATAGAGGAAAGTGGATGGGGTGCTGTTAAAGCTAGATGGGTATCAGGGATCATCAAGCCAAAGAACACCCAAGATGAAGAGGCTTACAGTGAAAAAAAAACCATTCATTTGACAATGAATTTCAAGTTAAAAATTTTCTTGAAGCCGAAAGAACAATAAAAAAAAGAGAGAAGACTAAGAATTATGCCCAGCATATTAAGTTGGAAACAAACTAAAGACTTAGTACTAATGAAAAATTTGACAAACTGAAAATTAGGATTGAAGAAAGGAGAGCTGTTTTGTAAAGCGTAAGTGACAGTAGATGCAGCTAATTTGGAAAACGCCAAACAGGTGAATCTCCCTGTTCATTCTCTGGTGCATGAGAAACTGGCAAAGAGGAGACAGAAAGAGAAAGAAACGTAAAGAGATTGCGTAATGAAATTTAATTCATGGAGGAGTTGACATGAGAACAAAGAACTGTGATTCCGAACGCTTTGTATAAATACCTCAAAGCTTTGAATAAGGGTGACTCTGATGTAAGTAAAGCATGTATGCACCACTAAAAATATCCTTTTGAGATGATAAACCAAAATATCTGAGACCACCAAGATTTGCTCCAGTAATAAACAAAAAAATTGAAGAACAAGTAGAGGAATTTCTCTTACGAGACATTGTAGAACCCTGCAACTCTGAATAGAATTTCCTGGTTGTTTCTTTGTGGAAAAAGGATGGAACGTTAGGATTATGTGTGGACTATAGAAAACTAAAGAGAGTAATGAAAGGTGGCAAATTCCCAATGACTAAAATAACGGAAACGGTGTTCTGGTTACACGGAATTAAATATTTTGTAAGTCTTGATTTGGTAAGAGGTTAATATCAAATGCCTTTGGAAGAGGATAGCTGAGAGAAGAAGGCTTTTTCAATAAGCAGGAGGCAATACAGGTATAAAAGCGCGAGTTTTGGGTTCAAAATTGTTCCTTCTGCTTTTCAACGTGAGATATAGAAGATATTAAGCAATTTTGGTTGGAATAAAGTAATAGTTAAAATAGATGAAGTTCTCCTAGTATCAAAATTATTTAAGGAGCATGTTAAGTTAATAGAGCAAGTTCTGGACCAATTCTGTGACAGAGATATAAAAGTAAAAGTTAGTAAATGCAAGTGGACCCCCAAAAAAGTTCGGTTTCTGGGTTAAATAGTTGTAAGAACTTGTGTAAGGAAACCACCAGAGTATGTGGTATATGTTGATAAGTTGGAAAGACAGAAGACAGTAGGAGAGATGATATCTTATTTAGGGCTCATTAATTTTCAAAGGAAGTTTATCACAAACTCTTTTGGGATCGCTTCACGGCTAAGTTAGATCAAAGGCGGGCATAAGAAAGATATCATAGTTGACTGGACTGAAGAACGTGTTAAGGCTTTTGAGGAACTAAAAAAACAGATGAAAGTTGCAACGGAACTTGCTTTCC
>SEYY01006429.1:27500-30000 GCA_009176605.1 Armadillidium nasatum | reverse complement strand
CCCAATATCTCTACTATTGGTGATTCTTCCATGTAATAGAAGTATAGTATAATTACAGCAATTAATACTAGTTAGAGTTTTTTTTTTTTAAAGTAATTTTTATTCTTTTCTTGACTACTTTGTTTGTAATATTTATCTTTCAGGCAGAACTATTACATGATCTTTAGCTAGCCGATCAGATGTAGAAGTGAGTAGTACCATTGCTTATGAGGAATGAAGGAATCAAATTTTGTTGTCAATCCGATAAAAGTTGACTTCCTAAAGACACATGTTCTAAAATTTGGTTGTTTTCCATGCATATACTTATGTCCAAAAACGCCAAAGAATTATTTTGTTCCACATCAACTAGTGAATTTTAATACTCGGATGTTTTGCTTTTATATATTGCAAAAATTTATTAACATCTTTCGTTGGATTTAAAAAGAAGAAAGAAGTCATCCATATACCTTCAGTAAAATATTGATATGAATTCATTCGGACATCCATGAAGCCAAATTTTTTTCATAAAAACACTTGAAGATGTTGCTAAGAATATGACCTCAAAGGACTCCCCATAGCAACACCATCAACTTATTTATAATAAATTCCATTAAACAAGAATATAATTTCTTTGGTTGATATATTAAGTAACTCCTTAATTAGAGCTTCGTTTCACTTATAGACAAAACTGAAATTTTGAATAATGAATTTATAGAATTTTCAAGACCACGACTTTGAAACTAGAAATCACCTGACTTTTGTCTATATATATATATATATATATATATATATATATATATATATATATATATATATATATATATATATATATATATATATATATATATATATATATATATATATATATATATATATATATATATATATATATATATATATATATATATATATATATATATATATATATATATATATATATATATATATATATATATATATATATATATATTATTTATTTATTTATTTGAGTGCAATTATAGCCAGGGGAAAATGAATTATATGTTATTTCTAACCAAGTTGATAAGTTACACAAATTATTTGGATTTTGGATAGGGAAACCCTGCTCCGGTACAGCCCAATCAAGTATATTTTTTGACCACCGGTGAGCGTTTTTTTCAAATCCTTGATAGGGATATATATATATATATATATATATATATATATATATATATATATATATATATATATATATATATATATATATATATATATATATATATATATATATATATATATATATATAAACATGCTAACAAACAAACCATAATAAGCTTTTCTTATCCACATAGCCTTAGGCAAAAACCAACTTTGTTATAAAGTATTTTTTTTAAATCCTTTTTACGTAGACTCTGAGATTTGGTGCAAGAATTATTTTTGGGTTTGTTCGCAAGATTTTAATTATCATTGTTTTGTAATTGTAAAACTTGGGAAAACCCATTTGCATATATATATATATATATATATATATATATATATATATATATATATATATTATATATATATATATATATATATATATATATATATATATATATATATATATATATATATATATATATATATATATATATATATATATATATATATATATATATATATATATATATATATATATATATATATATATATATAATATATATACGTACATTTGCTGTCATTTTAAATGCATTATTTATATCTCATTATGTAATGTATTATTATGTATATTTTCTGTATTTATTATATATAGTCTTGATGTTATTATTTGAGTAGTTATAATCATCTTCAATTACGCATTTATATTTAGTCTATATATATATATATATATATATATATATATATATATATATATATATATATATATATATATATATATATATATATATATATATATATATATATATATATATATATATATATATATATATATATATATATATATATATATATATATATATATATATATATATATATTATTTATTATTTTATTTTTTTTATATCTACCTCTGGTGGGCAAAGGCCAGAGACCTACCCAAATTCCACCTAGTTAGGGGAAAGACGGAAGCCTGGTCAAATAAAGGCCGACGTGACCTGATACAACGTTTTAAGGTTGTAAGTCATAGGAAGTTGGAAAAATAGAAGAAGGGAGTGTGTTCCAGACTTTACCAGTAGAGCACATGTAGTACAAAGCATAGCGGTTAAGTCTGGGGTCAGAGAGTTGGACAGAGAAAGGATGAGACTGTGTAGAAAGTCGAGTCTCACGAGCCCTTCTCAGTGGAGGAGGTATGCGACGAGAGAGTACAGAAGAGCAGTGTCCATTGTAATAGCGATAGTATAGAGAGAGTGACGCAACAATTAGACGGGCAGAAAGAGATTGGAGAGAATCAGTGAGAGCAGGAGAGTTGATAAGACGAAAAGCCCTACTCTCACCTTTTCCA
Source organism: Armadillidium nasatum (assembly GCA_009176605.1). Classification (NCBI taxonomy): domain Eukaryota; kingdom Metazoa; phylum Arthropoda; class Malacostraca; order Isopoda; family Armadillidiidae; genus Armadillidium; species Armadillidium nasatum. The sequence goes on along the minus strand of SEYY01006429.1, from coordinate 27,583 downwards.
GGAGAGCTGTGTGAGTGGAACCACCCAAGATGTGTGACGCATACTCCATACAGGGGCGAACAACACCCCTATACAAAGCTTCG
>SEYY01006429.1:15000-20000 GCA_009176605.1 Armadillidium nasatum | reverse complement strand
TAGAGGGTTGCAGGGTTGCAGGGTTTCATGGTTAGAGGGTTGCAGGGTTGCAGTATCGCACGGTTACAGAAGGAAGGATAGATACAGAAAGAGGGAAGTTTAGAGGTCTACTGTTACGGGACTTCTCAATGATAATAAATGCCCCGCAGGTATCACAGGAAGTTGAGGAACACGCGCCCCCCTTCCCCCGATGTAGAAAACTAATAGAGCAATCGACCACACTCTTGTTAGTTAACTATATCCAGGAACCAAATATATGTTGTTGGAGAAGGTGTATAAAGGAAAAGAAATGAAATTATTATTAATGACCAGAAGCGTTTAATCTCAAAGAGTGAATTAATCAACAGACTGAAACGATAAAACCTAACTTTAATGTAACTATTAATTGAAAGAGTTGTTAATTAAAGCTTGTACAAGAATGAGTCCTGTAAAGCAACAACTAAAGTGAAGTGCTTAAATACGTTGTGCTAAATTTCATACCAGGGTGTTTGTACGAGTTTCCCTAATCAACGATCAACTCTAAGATGTTGAACACTTTAAAGATACAATCGGTACATAATGATATAATAAGTCGGCAAGTCGGTAAGTCGATAAGTCGGTATACGAATAATGGAAATTTTCTGTCCAAATACTATGAAATTAGGTGTTTAAATTTCACGAGTTTAACTCAAATATTTTATAAAGAATAAGAAAAGTGAATTAATCTCCCTTTAAATAGAATTTATATTGGTTAATGTATATAAATTAAACGCATCTGAAATAAAAACAATTAGTAATATAAACATATATTTATGTAATACTATAATATAATAATATATATATATATATATATATAATATATATATATATATATATATATATATATATATATATATATATATATATATATATATATATATATATATATATATATATATATATATATTTATATATGCAAGATTGCAATCAGCTGGTTGCACCTGCACGAACTCAGCTGGTCACCTAGACTTAAAGATACAACCCTGCCAGGCGTAAAATGCTAATTAAGATATTTAATAATTTTTTTTCCTTATTACTGAGACAAATTAAGTTCAATAATTATATAATTTTTCGTATAATTACAATGAAGTTATCACTAAAAGAATTTAGACTATTCCAAAGTAATTATATATAATTAAACAAATTTGTTCGTTTAATCAAATAAGTGCGAAAAATCGGCACACTTTTTTTTCCCGGCAGCAGAATTACTTTTCGGTCGACGTTTCGATTTTATTATTCTGTAAAAAAGAGTCAAAAAAAAAATTTTTTTTTTTTATTTTTATTTTTTTTGTAATAATTTAAGAATAATTTTATCATTGTGATTATTGTATCAACATTGGTAAATATAAAGGAATTAAAACAAAATAAATAAATAAACAATTCTTATGTAAAATTTACAGGATTGATAAATTACGATTGATTGATAAATTAATTATGCTAAATTAATAAATTTCAGTTTAATCAACATAAATTATTTTGTAATTTATATATGAATGTAGAATGCAATTCGAGGATTTAATAAATAAATAAAATAATAAATAAATAAATAAATATTATTAATTAATAATAATAATAATAATAATAATAATAATAATAATAATAATAATAATAATAATAATAATAATAAATAATAATAAATAATAATAATAATAATAATAATAATAATAATAATAATAATAATAATAATAATAATAATAATAATAATATATCCGATTACAAAATATAAGTATAAAAAAAAATAATTAATAAAAATCACAATTTATAATATTAATCACATCTTTAACATCAATAACAAAATTATTATTTTTTAAAAAATTTAATTAATCTAAATTATTAAATTATTAATTAGCATTTTTAAAATTTTAATTAATTGAAATTATTTTTTTAAATTAAATTTACAAATTAATCTCGCTATTAAAATAATATTTAAGAGTTTTAAAGCAAGTCGTCGAGATTATTACGATTACAAAGAGATTACTCGGTCCAAAATCTCTTTTTGTAAAGATTATTGACAGATTATTTGGATTACCAAAATGTCAGAAATTGTTGAATTGTCGAATAATAAGTCTTTATCGAACTGATAGTCTTAATATATATGTAAAGTGAACATATATATATATATAATATATATATATATATATATATATATATATATATAATATATATATATATATATATATATATATATATATATATTAATATAATATATATATTATATATATATTAAACGTCAAAAGTAAGAGTTTCACATAGGAGTATCGAACCCGGGCCCTATAACACAAAAAATTTTACACAGAATTTTACCTCTAAGCCACTGGCAATTCCAGGAAAGCGTCTAAAGAGGAGACTCATGAATATTATTAATTCACAAGAACAAATCTTTGGAAATTTGTTGTAAAATAAATGTAGTTCTCAAATAAACTTGTTAGCCTGCTTGATCACACTTAAAACTTTGGAACTTTGTAATTCGACAACAAATGAAAATCGGATTACAACTTTTGAATGTTTAAGTCACACATTTTATGTGTAGAAAACACTCACGGAGTTTGGTGCGTTCTTGCCGACTTGCTCATATATATATATATATATATATATATATATATATATATATATATATATATATATATATATATATATATATATATATATATATATATATATTAATTGGAAATAGAGTAATTAAGTGTATTTGTTATTACGTTAGAGATTCTGATTTTTCTTGTCCTAACCTAACACAATCTAACCCAACCTAACTAACCTAACTTAACCTAACAAGATATTAAAGTATTTAAAGAGTAATTTCCTATCTTGCTGATTTATGATCTACTGCCCTTAGGGATTATGGCGAGTCTTGTGTATTGGTGCTTGACATTTCCAAGGTTTTTCACCCGGTAAGGCGTGCGTCAGTACTCTCCAAGCTCCCTTCCTTTGAGTTTCCTCCTTCTCTTTGCTTACTTATGTCTAGTTTTCTCCCTGATCGTTCCTTATCGGCACTTGTCGATGGAAGCGACCTCTTCCTCTTTTTCTGCCAATTGTAGTGTTCCTCAGGGTTCTGTTCTACCTCCAACTTTATAATTACTTTTCATAAACAATCTTCTCAACTCCACTTCTAACTATGTTCATCCTTATGTTGATGACTCAATTCTCCATTCTTCCACTCATTTCAAATCTGCTCCCTTCTTTTGCTTCTAGAATTGTTTCTCGTCTTCAAACTTTCTGACTCTATTCTTGCCGATCTGGACGGGATTTTCCGGTGGAGTTGCTTCAACCTTGTGAAATTCAACTCTTTAAAAACTCAACTTTTTATATCTCCCTCTCGAAAATACCTCCCAATTTTCCTATCTCCTTCGACGGTTCTCCCGTCTTACCTGCAAACAATATTAGCAATCTTTGTCTAAACATAAACGATAAACTTTCTTTGAAACCTCATATCACAATGGTTGCTAAGACGGTTTCAAAGAAGCTAGTGATACTGTTCAGATTGCGGAATTTTTTTCTTCCGAACAGTTGCTCCAATTATATAAGGGTATTATTATTCGCCCTTGTATGGAGTACTGTTCTCACATTTGGGTGGGGCTCCGGTTCCACCATTCTTTTTTATAGGTTGAGTCTAAGGCTGAGAGATTAATAAACTGTCCACTCCTTTCAAACTCACTTGACCCTCTGTCTCTGCGACGTGACGTTGATGCACTATCTCTTTTCAATAGGTATTACAATAGCAGGTGCTCGAGGGAATTGACCTCTCGCATTCCACCACAATTGCGTCTCCCTCGTAGCACAAGGGAAGCCATACTTTCGCATGGATATTGTGTGAATATGGTAAATCCAAGCTTATCCGTTGTGGTGCCTACTTCTTTCCAACCACTTCTGTTCTGTGGAACTTTCTGTCATTATCTGTTTTTCCTCCTGTATTTAATCTTCCTCTCTTTAAGTCCTCCGTCTGTGCCCACCTAAGAGATTTGCGTTAGTCGGGATTGGTTTGGTTTCTCTTTTAACTTTCATTTCTGCCCTTTCCTTAAAAAGGACTTGGTCCGTGAGCGGTAGGAATCTGTCGAATATAGCAAAAACTTTGGTTTCACCTTTGTAATAAGAATTAAATATTTTTTAAATTTGTTTATTTTTTATTCAATTAATGTTAGTTTAGTTTTTACAGTTTTTTTCCCTCTTTTTTCTTTTCTTTTTTTTCACTTTCTTTTTCTTCTCTTTCTTCCCTCTTCCTGTTTCCCTCCTCTCTCTTTCTTTCTTTTTCTCATTCTTCTCTCTTTTCTCTCTCTCCCCCTTCTCTTTTTTTTTTTTTTTTATTTCTTTTATAAATTAAAGAAGGAAAAAAATAGCTACAAGAGATAAGAGGATTATTTTCTTTTAAATTTTGTATTTTTGTATTTTTTCCTTTTAAACATTTACTGTTATTTGTATTCAACACAAGAATTTAATACAAAAAATATTTACACACAAGAAAACTAAAAAAAAAAAAAAACAAAATTAATAATAATAATAATAAATAATATATAATAATAAAATAAAAAAAAACATTAGAAAATATTATTGAATTTATATTTGACATAAAATAAAGCCAATATATCAAATTAATCTTATTATTTATATATATATATATATATATATAATATAACTATATATATATATATATATATATATATATATAATATATATATATATATATATATATATATATATATATATATATATATATATATATATATATATATATATATATATATATATATATAAGTAATATAATAATGAATCAATATTTAAGATCTCTTTAAAAAAACTTTTAATGATGTCTTTCCCATTTCAGTAATCCCTCCACCCTCCCTCTCTCCCCATATTTAACTGTACAAAACGTTTCAATCCTCCTTCCAACCCATCCTCCCTCTTTCCTCATAATTAACTGTATAATTCGTTTCAATCTTCCTTCCACCCTCCCTCTCCCCTCACATTTAATTATATAACAAGTTTCA
>SEYY01006429.1:5000-10000 GCA_009176605.1 Armadillidium nasatum | reverse complement strand
GCTTCTTAAAGCGATGAAGACTGGCAAGTGACACTTGGTAATTAGACGGCATAGCTTCTAGAATATTTTTTGTACCATGGTACTTCCTGTCTCAGAATTCTATGCCCTTATGAAACTTTCGGTTGAAGAAGCATTGATAGAGCCCTGATCAGATTCCTTCTTCGATGGCAAGTGAGTCTAATTTGTAGAGGTTCTCAAGACCTAAATCAAGGTCAGCATCTTCATGGGTATATAAAAGAGGATCGAAATAATAGGGTCTAGGTTCTGAAATAAGATTAACAAAAGAGGATCGAAATAATAGGGTCTAGGTTCTGAAATAAGATTAACAAAATGCTTTTGTGTTTTTAAGACTGATTTGAGAAGAGAAGATGACGTCACTTAGTTGTCCTTTTGTCAAATATTCAAATAAATGCACAAAAGCAAGCCCAAATAAATACTACTACTATTATTACTATTACTATTACTACTACTACTACAACTAATAATAATAATAATAAAGTCTGAGGTGAAAATCTTTAGACTAATTTTAAATGCAAATGAAAAAAAAGGAAATTCAAGTATTAAATTAGACTAAAAACTAAAAATTCAAATGAAACTCAAATTCAAATCTTAAATTCAAAAATTAAGACTTAAATAATTTTAAAGAATGCTAAGTCTAAATTAGTTTAGAAATTCTTAATTTTAAGAATTCTTATCAAAAGAAAATGTCTTGCAAAAATAAGACTGTCTAACTTATCGTATATATATATTATATTATATATATAATTATATATTATATATATATATAATATATATATATATATATATATATATATATATATATATATATATATATATATATATATATATATATATATATATATATATATATATATATATAATATATATATATATTATATATATATTAATATATATATATATTATTATTATATATATTATATATATATCAATTTACAATATATCTAATATACATATGTACTAGGTTGAATGGAATATGAACATAAGTTCTTAATGTCCAGCACCGTTCAGACATCGCTTGCACTGCATCTTTAAGCACGGGATATTAAGGTGTAATGCATAAAAAGAAAAAAAATAAAAAAAAAACTAAATATATATATATTATTACTATCTTTAATAATAATAATCTCATCTATTCTCTATTTATAAATATAATTCTTAATTTTAAAAATCTCTATAATTATTTATTATATTTATAATATATATATATTATTTATATTATATATATATTTCTCTGAGTCAGGTTCTTATCGGTATTTCGCTATTGTATGCTTACTTTAGTATGCCGTCGTCTAGTGACTTTCTCCAGGAGTCGCAAACGCAGGATTGGGTCTTGACTCACAGAGGCGGTAATCCTTAATTTTTTTCTTTTTTATATTGGAGAGTGTGGTCACTCACTGAACCAGGTGCTCCTAGATACCTCTGGGAGAGGAAATACTATAATATATCAACACAATGTGAAGTAACTATCTTTTATAATATTATATATTGGAATATTTGGTATACTAATTGGCTTACAACCTAATTGTAATATGTTTAATAATATTTATCGGAATAATAATAATAATTTAGCTAATAATAATAATAATAATTAATAATTAATAATAATAATCATTAACTAATATATAATTAATATAAATATTATATATTATAATATATTAATAATATATATATTATAAATGAGTAAATAATATAATTAATAAATAAATACATCATTAACCCCCACATAGATTTCAGATTAATACTGTCTTATAGCAAAATAATTAATATCAATTTAATAAATAAATTACTCAAATTTGTCTTTTGGGAATTAGTTATAAATTATTGTTTCCCCTTTACACCGGTATCCCCATCTCAATCGTATACTGGACGTTGACCTAGACGCGGGCCTTTTCTGTAGCAAAAGTAATATTTTTACCGCAGTATACATAACTCACTATATGTTATCGTCTATTAACTCATGTCGTTAATACTAGTTAACTTGGATATCGTACTATAGGACGTTAATAATCGCAATAAAAATTTTACAATTTCTTCTTATGGAAAGAATACATATATTTAAGATATATTTACTCTACGATATTTACCACATATTTAGCTTTCATTTCGAGAGAATTATTAATATTAATTATTATTATATAATTATTTTTTATTCATTAATAATTATTCTGTTATCTTGAAATTAATAATTAATTAAAGGTCAGTTAATAATGTAAAGTATTAAAAGATTTAGAAGCATATATTACTTAACGTATGGAACTGTTCAAAGTTATTATGCTCGGTTAGATATTATAATATATAAGTATACTTCCCACTAGTAGAATATTTACTATATTGTTAGATCTTTGTGTTACGTTGGATTGCACTCAGATAACAGATATACTATGTATGAATCATGTAGATATACCACGCTTTGGAGATTGAAAATTGTGTTTTTCTCAGACGATATTTGTTCTGTAAAATTATTCATCTTTCACCTTTATCTATTTAGTATAAATTATCATAATTATTTACTTTACTTGTTATGGTAAGTTATTTCTTACAGTACTGTACCTTGAGTTTATTCTCTCATCTTAGATATAATTTATTGTTTTATCTCTTAATATTAATATTTTATCTCATATTTTGTCCATCTCAGTCATATTATTTTTAATCCATTTATCTAATTATTATTTATCTTTATTTATATAGGACCATTAATATCTATACAATTTAACTATCATATATCTAATGTTTTATATAAACATGCTTAGTTTTGTTTTGAGCTTATTTGTTATTTTTATTCTAGTTATATTAGGAATTTTTATTTCTTTAGACTCAATAAAAGTGAAGAGGAGAATCGGTACTGCATTATAAAGTGGTGACAAAGTCCGTTTCATTACAGAATGGAGTACGTAGTTGCTCATGTCTCAATTTTTAGCAGTTACTCTCTGTAATACACCTGCTTTATTTGCTATGACATCTGTCTCCGTGTCTTTTATAGGTCATTGCCCATCCATATATAATGATAATGTAATGAGTAATTTATATATATAGGTCTACTCATTCCTTCTCGTAATTCTATTCTCTAGTTCACTAGTCTTCTCTTCATCTTTACGCTATCTTTTCTACTCCGATCACTTCTTACTTTGCTACTAAGTAACAAAGTGTCCTAAATTTTCTCCTGACTATTAGGCCAAGTCTATCCTTCCCTCATCTCATCCTCTCTCTTTCTCACCCACAGAAATCATCTCACCCTTCTCTATCTCTCTACATCTAATATTCATTTTATTACCTCTCTTCATTTATCTACTATAATTCCTTCTACTTACATCTCTCTATTCTACAATTCTCATTTGAACTGTTATTTGGAGATAAATTTACATATTTAGAATAATTGTATAAAAAATTATAAATAGATAAATTTATAGTAAATTTAATAATATGAAATATAAATATATAGTATAATTAACTTGGTATAGATGATATATTGCATCCTCATTAAGCATAGAATAAATTTATCTAACACGAGTAACATAATTATTTGAATAAATAAACTTTTTTATATGTCTAGTACATACTCTTTTATAATTTTCTTTTTTTTATGTTCATATCTCGTCTTAAACTCCGAATTGTGTTGCCTAATTTACATAATTAGTGGTGTAGTTAGTATACTCATATATTGCAGTCCGGAAGTATGGTGTATTGCATTCTTCGAATATAGAAGAGATCGAGAGTCGAAATATTTCGCCTGGTGATGTGTTGGCGACTCGTTTCTGAACAGAGTGCATTAATATCATATGTTGTTGTTTCTGTGGTACGTTTTGGGAATGTATCATCTTTGAGTATAATAAGAAGGTGTATGTGTTTATCTGGCTTAATTTAACACAGCTATTGTTCCGCTAACATGTAGAATCAATGGTGGTATTGAGAAAGTCTTTAGACAAGTGTTATAGATTTAGGTCAGGAGGAGTTTGGGGGGGTGTAGATCAGTGTGTTTAGAGCGTGTCGCCACCGAGTTCTCGTGGTAGGTAGTGTTATGCGAACGTGAGTAGGTCTGACCTAGTACATACATTGAGTATCGGTGTATTAATACTCGCCGATTTAGTCTCGACTAGCGGTTAGCCGCTCAATTACGTAACGGGAAGTAAAGTAGAATTGGAGAGAGTTATAGTAAGTACGCTAGTTGAAGTGATTTGATTAGACGTATGATAGCCATACGTACTTACACTCACCTTTTTCAGAGTGATGATGACTATTGATATGGTGATATATATATATTATACCCACCCGTCATTCCGGTAGGCGGGTCCTTATCACCTCATCAGGGGCGCCACCCCCTTCCCGTAGCTAGAACACCTTGTGGTTGTGAGACGATTCATCACGTCCGTGACTAAGGGTATGTCTAGGACACAGGCATAATACAAAAATTATCAACCTCTTTTGTATTAGATATTATGTACAATTAACGAGATAGATAATGTGATCTTCATCAGTCATGATATGATCAATACGACATAGCATTACGATTACACTTTCATCTATATCTTAAGATACTGACATTAATGAATGCATATTGAAGACAGCAAGATGTGTCTTCATCTACTGCAGTGTTGACGTGTATACCTTCTAAGTGCATCTATATAGATCATCCACATCCGGAATTGTGACTGGAAGAGAAGAATTATGCTCGTTCTTGATGAGCAAGATTCGGTGGATACTTTACGATGAGTTATATTTCGAGCGTATATGAAAAGTACAACACATTGTTTTACGTCTGCCGCATACTTCTCTCGCTATGCGACTCCTGGGTTGCTCAGAAGTGGCTAGTTTATCTTAACACAAGGCGCAATTCTTTCTCACATTACTTAAAGGTATCTACATAACATGTCTTGTTTAGGTGTCTGAGCAATGTGCACCTGAACTGCTAATATATACTCATAACTATGAAGCTTCATAATGAGGGTGGATGCTCTCAAGATCCATCTGTGAGTGTGACGATA
>SEYY01006428.1:12500-16000 GCA_009176605.1 Armadillidium nasatum | reverse complement strand
AATTTCCATTAGAGTTGGAAAATTCCCAGGACGGACCAAATTGTCGAAGTCGAAGGAAGTTGAGTAAATAGATAAAGGGAATGAGTTCCAGACTTTCCAATAGAGTACATGTAAGATTGAGCATAAAGGGTAAGTCTGATGTCAGATAATTGGAAAGAGAAAGGGTGAGACTGTGTGGGTCGTTCAGAAGAACATTGTCCGTTGTAATAACGATTGCATAATGTGACAACAATAATTCAATGTGTTGAAATAGACTGGAGAGAGTTAGTAAGAACAGAATAGTTGAAAAGACGAAAATCAGTAGATTCCACTTATTGTTAAGAATTGTGAGCGAAACCACTCCAGATGTTTGAATCATGGTCCATATACACGGATGAACATCTCTCTCTCCTCTATAAAGAGCAATGGAAGGACTTGAAGAAATTTCAAAGGGAACCTTAGTACACCAAACCTCTTAAAAAGCTTGTATAGAAAGAGAAATAATGTTATCCTTCCAAGAAAGAAAACAAGAAAACACCAAAAATATGAAGGACGGATAAAGATTTGAGTTGTGTGTTTGAAGACGTCATAGTTATTGGAATATTATGTCGACTTGAAAGATGGAAGAACTGAGGTTTTAAGGCATTACAGACGACGATTTAGAGTCATCGGCATAGGAATGGATTAGCGATAAAGCAGCAAATGAGAAGGCCAATAATGAAAAGCAGAAAAAAGTTTAGGATATAAAAGATCCCTGAGGAACATCATTATTAATAAGTAGATTTAATGCATCAATGGTGGCCATTGTAGTACAACAGTACAACAGCTGTTATTGAACGACTGGAAAGGATATCTCAGGGAGATTGATAGATGACGAAAGGGGGAAGTTTAGAAATTAAAGCTGTATGCCAGGCTTTATCAAAAACTTCTAATATGTCTAGAGCCACAACAATAATATATATATATATTATATATATATTATATATATATATATATATATATATATATATATATATATATATATTTATATATATATATATATTATATTAGTGATGGATCGGATGTCATATTTTCCAATTTGCGGATGCGGAATGCGGATGTTGAATTTTGGAGAAGTTCGAGTGCGGATGCGGATGCGGATGCTGAATTTCGAATTTTGCGGATGCGGATGTTGAATTTTCGGAAAGTTCGGATGCGGATGCGGATGCGGATTTTGAATTTTCGAAATGCGGATGCGGATGCGGATGTTAATTTTGATGATGCGGATGCGGATGCGGATGTTATTATATATATATATATATATATATATTATATATATATATATATATATATATATATATATATATATATATATATATATATATATATATATATATATATATATATATATATATTTCACTATCACCTTTCCCACTTTCGTGAGGTGGTGCCCGCCACAATTCCCTTACAAACATAACTATTCTTACCTTTCAACGCTTTCACCACCTCCCTCCATCTCTGTCTCCACAAATCTTCTACCCTCGTCTAAACTCAAATTCCTTCCATCAAAATCACTCTCACTCCATCCTATCCATCTCCACTTCGGCCTTCCCCTCCTTACCCCTATCTACATCGGATCTACGTACCTTGCCAACCATTCTGTTCTCTTTCATTCTTCACATATGTCCAAACCATTTTAGCACATCCTCCTCCTCTCTATCAATTACACCCTTCTTCCATTTACACATCTCCCTTATTTCTTTCATTTCTAATCCTATCAATCCTTCTCAATTTATATATCGCTCTCAAATCTTTCATCTCAAAGACATTGAAACTTTTCTCGACCGAGCACTTATCGTCTATGTTTTCACACACCATACAATACAGAAGGTAACACATACATTCAAACATTCTTATCTTTATTTCTTTCGAAATTTTTCCTTTCTTCCATACTTTTCTTAGGCCCCCCAATACTTTCATTCCTTCTACCACTCTGTTCTTTATTCCTTTTTCCGTCCCACCCTTACCTTCCACCAACATTACTAGATATTTTGAATTCATTCACCTCCTCAAGTTTCCATTCTCACACTTCTACAAACCAATTCCTCCCTCCACATTTCCTCATCCCCACCTCCAATCCTCATAACTTTATTCTTCGCTGGATTGAATTTCAATCTCGTGTTTGCACATTTCCCTTCAAACTCTCTCACAAGTATTCTCATCTTTTCTCCAGATTCTGCCACCAACACATGCCGCATCATCTGCAAAAAGTAAAACATTCAACTTCACATTCACCCTCCATATTTCTCAACGTAATACTCTTCCCTTCTCTCTCCATTTTTCTAAGTAAACCATTCATCAATAGATTAAATAACATGGAGATATTACAAACCCCTGTCTCAATCCTACTCCTATGCTAAACCAATCCGATAGTTCTCTCTTCACCCTCACTCTTGATACAATTGAGATATTACAAACCCCTGTCTCAATCCTACTCCTATGCTAAACCAATCCGATAGTTCTCTCTTCACCCTCACTCTTGATCTACAATTCGCATATATATATATATATATATATATATATATATATATATATATATATATATATATATATATATATATATATATATATATATATATATATATATATATATATATATATATATATATATATATATATTAGTGATAGATCGGATGTCATATTTTCTAATTTTGCGGATGCGGATGCGAATTTTTGATGTGCGGATAGGATGTTGAATTTTTGAAAGTGCTGGATGCGGATGCGGATGATTTGAATTTCCGAAAGTGCGGATGCGGATGTTGAATTTTCGAAAATGCGGATGCTTATGCGGATGTTGGATATTTATATATATATATAATATATATATATATTATATATTATATATATATATATATATATTTATATATATATATATATATATATATATATATATATATATATATATATATATAATAATTAAAAAAATTGAAAAAAAAAAAAAAAAAAAAAAAAAAAAAAATAAAAAATAAAATAAAAATTTAAAAATTATACATTAAAATTTGCGAAAAATCTGTTTTAAGTGGCCGTTGTAACATGCGTCAGCCAGCTCTAGTTTAATCGAATTAAAATATTATAGAGTTCCCGCCCCCTTTGCTTTTGTACAGTGAGTTGAATGTATTTTCTTCCTCATTCGCATTTTGAAGAGGGAGTTGAGAGGTTATTCCGAAACGTAACTTGTCCTTTTTCATTATTTTACTTATTTCGATTCCTTTTAATCTATTTGTTAAAAAGTCTTAATTTTTAAATTTTCATTGTTTTAGTAAAGTGGTTTTTAAGGTAAAGGTGTAGATTGTTTCTGACTTTCGATTGTCCGAAAATATCGATAATCGAAAATATCGGAGAAGCCTAACGTAAACAAGAACGTTGCCAGAGGTACTATTACACTAAACATACACACAATTATTACTACTTACTTTTCTAGCAGAACCTAATTCGACTTATCATAACCTGAACTACCGAAGATGCCGTAATTTAACCTAAAT
>SEYY01006428.1:0-7500 GCA_009176605.1 Armadillidium nasatum | reverse complement strand
ATATATATATATATATATATATATATATATATATATATATATATATATATATATATATATATATATATATATATATATATATATATATATATATATATATATATATATATATATATATATATATATATATATATATATATATATATATATATATATATATATATATATATATATATATATATATATATATATTATATATAAAAATTTTTTTTTTTTTTTTTTTTTTTTTTTTTTTTTTTTATGGTTGTAAAGACACTCTGTTTAAAATATTTAAAGAACATATTACACATCATCGTCAAAGTTTTGCTCTGAGAGCAATCGTCCACGTCCCCCGCCCGTAGGAGTGTTAACCGCTCATGTCGGGGGTTTCATAGCTGCTAATTATTCATTGTTGCCTGGTTTGCTCCAATAATGTTGACCTCTTACTATCTGGGAAAAGTTTTCTTTGTTCTGCTACTGCTTGGAGTATGGATTAATGCGACTCCTCGCCCTGCAAAATCATTTCTGACTGATATTGCTGTTATAATGGATACTCACTCCTTTCTGATAATCATCCCGTTCTAACCATGTTTCAGGGTCTGTGTGTAAAAATGCTGTATCAGTGGTGTTTAATTTCTTAAAAAAAAAAAAAGTAGTTGTCCCCGGTGTTGAAAAGTCTTGTAACTCGCAGTTGGAAATTGATGTCTTTATAATTGTAATCTTCTTTGGAGGTGGGCATTCAGGTTCTTCACTTCCGCCAGCTCCATCTATGATCGCAGTTACAATTTTCTTTTTAATTTTTTTTTGACACTTTTGCATTAAACAGTGAAAGTGCCAATTAATTAATTCCGAAAGATGCCAAAGATTATTTAAAGCTACATTTCCTACCTTTGCATCTATTTTCTCATACAAATTTAAGGTATCTTATAGATCAATATCATTCCAAGGAGCTGCCACAGGGTTAGATGCATCTATCCACATTTTTGCATAAACCTTTAATGTAAATATATAAATTCTCTGAATCCCAGTCCCTTCTGTCTTTGCTAAATGAAATTGGTTCTGAGACATCCATACTTTCAGGGAATATATAACCTTACTCATCCATTTAGCCATTTGCATTGGTCCAGGAGCATGGAATCCGATGCCGCCAGGAGGTGCGACACAAAGGAAAAAATTACTAACTTAATTAGTTCATGGTAATCATCCCTCAAATCCTCTCTTTCACTGAGCACGTTCATTGGCCATTCTATAATATCATCTTTAATAGAAAGTAATATTTTTTGCCAGTGTTGCGCAATGTATTCCAGTGAGGAAAATATTTTGATCAATATTTTCCTAAATAGGTTGAAACCTCTTGAGTAGGAGAAATTCAGTACCAGAAGAAGCACCAAGGACCTCTGAAAACATACTTTGAAGAATCAGCTCCAAGATGTGATGCCAGCATGGAAGATATAGTAAATCTTTTTGGAGCTTAACAATTAATATGCTTGCTCCTTTGTGGCGGCCAGTATTTGAAGCCGTTGTATCAGAAGACATTCCAACGACTTGATCAGTAAGATTTCATTTGTCAATTGCTTTAACTACTGCATTACCCATATTGTCTCCGGTTCCACGTCCTAATTTGGGTACATCCAATAATTGTGTTGTGTTCTTTCCCGATACCAGAATTGGAAGCCTATCAACATGTTCTTTTGATGTTAAATTCCTGCATCAACTTTCCATCCCATTGAACTATTAATGGGCTCTCTGATTTGAATTCTTTCTTTAAATGTGTTGCTATGTGTTTCCTTTGTGCCATTCGTTGACGACGAATAGAAGACCTATTTATATTTATTTTGTTTACATCATGGCCTAAAAAACAAGCAGTTTCGGTTAGAACACATGTGACGGTCCGATCAGACATCTGTGTTCTTTCCAAAGCTGCAGATAAGGAGGGCGTGATGATGTTGGTTCTGGCTCTTTTCACTTTTTTACACTTAGGGGAATTTACCCCACCAACAGCTCCTTGAATATTTTTATCCTCATCATATGAATCAATTTTGTCGAAGGTGGATATATATATATATATATATATATATATATATATATATATATATATATATATATATATATATATATATATATATATATATATATATATATATATATATATATATATATATATATTGTTTAATCCATGTAACTATTGTAAAATATTTTCTTACATAATCATATATTTTTATGGTGAATAGTTGAAATTGTGCAAAAGTTCATTACGTTTCATTCAGAATGTCTGGTTTTCTGAGCATTCTGACTACGGTCGAGAGCGAAAGTGAGCCCTCTAGAAGGGGCGCACGCACCCATTAAAAAAAACAAAAACAAAAAGGACGTGAGCTGGTTTTAGACCAACGTTAATATAAAACTTTGTGATAGATGATTTTCCTATTGACATAACTCAAGATGTTCCTACGGAGTTTTTTTCCTAAAATAACAAATTAATGAGGTAGGAGCAAAGTAATTAAAACATCGGATTTTAAGGATCACCCTAATATATATATATATATATATATTATATATATATATATATATATATATATATATATATATATATATATATATATATATATAATATATATATATATATATATATATATATATTTCGCCTTAGGTGGGGCAAAGGCCAGAGGCCTACTGAAATACCACCAGAGTTAGGGGGAAAGTCATGTAAGATTGAGCATTGCGGTTAAGTCTGGGGTCAGAGAGTTGGAAAGTATAGTATAGTATAGAGAGAGTGACGCAACAATTCGAGGGGTAGAAAGAGACTGGAGAGAATTAGTGAGAGCAGGAGAGTTGATAAGGAGAAAAGCCCTAGACTCCACCTTTTCCAGGAGAGCTATATGAGTGGAATCACCCCATATGTGTGACGCATACTCCATACAGGGGCGAACAACACCCCTATACAGAGCAAGCAACTGGGGTGGACTGAAGAAATGCTGTAGGCTCCTTCAGAACACCCAACCTCTTAGAAGCTTGTTTATAAAGAGAAATAATGTGATCTTTCCAAGAAAGATCACGAGAAAAAGAAACACCAAGAATATTAAGGAGAGATGAAGGTTTGAGTTATGTGTTTTCGAAGAAGAGATCACAGTTGGCTGGAAGATTGTGCCGAGTAGAGAGATAGAGGAATTGAGTTTTTGAGGTATTGAAATGATCATGTTTTCTCTGCCCCAATTTGAAATGCGAGATAGATCAGAGGTTAGTTGCTCCAAGGCCACCCTTCTTGCTTCTATTAACTGTTTTTGGGAGGGGCTCCTTTCAAAATGAAAAGAGTAATGAATGGTGGAGTCATCAACATAGGAGTGGATACGAGATGAAGTAATAGAAGAGATGTCATTAATGAAAAGTAGAAAAAGTGTTGGATAGAACAGAATCCTTGAGGAACACCAAGTATTAATAGATTTATAGGATGAACGGTGGCCGTCTACAACAACTGCTATATACACAGAAAATGGTCTTAAAATGGAAAGTTTCCAACAAAAAAAAATAAAGTAATTTAAATAACCAGTCATATCTCTCTCTCTCTATATATATATATATATATATATATATATATTATATATATATATATATATATATATATATATATATATATATATATATATATATATATATATATATATATATATATATTTTTTTTTTTTTTTTTTTTTTTTTTTTTTTTTTTTTTTTTTTTTTTTTTTTTTTTTTTTTTTAACGAGATTTTATTATTAATTTTTTTATTGGTTTTATTTTGCGTCCTAAAATTTTTTATTCTTTAATTTCAGGCCCAGAGTGACGAGGATGACGTGGGACCAGATGACGTTGCCGTCAACGTCGATGGCTATATGGATGAATTCTTCAATGAGGTAAGATTATTCTCTTCTCTCTCTCATATCTCTTCACTTTCTCTTCTCTCTCTTCTTCTCTCTCTCTCTCTCTCTCTCTCTCTCTCTCTCTCTCTCTCTCTCTCTCTCTCTCTCTCTCTCTCTCTCTCTCCTCTCTCTCTCTCTCTCTCTCTCTCTCTCTCTCTCTCTCTCTCTCTCTCTCTCTCTCTCTCTCTCTCTCTCTCTCTCTCTCTCTCTCTCTCTCTCTCTCTCTCTCTCTCTCTCTCTCTCTCTCTCTCTCTCTCTGTGTACAATAAGCCGACCTCGATTTAAATGGGTAAAGAAAATTATTGTCTTCTTCCAAATGTTTTCCGAACAATTTATCTAAACGAGAATATGGGAATGACGTCTTTTCCCAATATGACTTAAATTCACGAAATTACCTTGGAAATTATTGAACAATAAATTAAGAGAATTTAATGAATTCTCATATATATATATATATATATATATATATATATATATATATATATATATATATATATATATATATATATATATATATATATATATATATATATATATATATATATAATATATATAAAATTTATTAAAATGGGTTAATGTAGAGAAATTTATTATGTTTAATTTGGAGTGTGTTTTAAAAAGAGTTTTGAGGGGCGCGTAATTATTAAATTATTCTCTAAAGGAAATAATGAATGAATGCAAAATGCATTAGTATGCAGGTGTGAAAGAGCTTTAGAGTATTAAGGCGCCAACACCACTCACTGTAATATATATATATATATATATATATATATATATATATATATATATATATATATATATATATATATATATATATATATATATATATATATATATATATATATATATATATATATATATATTACAGAAGTGGCATAGATCCATCTTGGCTTGATTATTTAGCTATAGATCCTATTTTATAGGTGAGCTTCATTAGCTGCAGTATAGAAAATAAAGAAAAGTGTTTTGTGTTTTCATTGCTTATAATAGAAGTAGGTTCAGTTTTTTATGTATGCTGAAACGGAATTGTCATGTTGAAAACATGTTTGTGATAAAACCTTTGAGATACCTTTTGTTTGAATATTATTGAATGGAATTTAAGTAGGTTGAGTGGGTGAGGTGTGTCGGGAACATGAATTTGTTTACGTTTTAGTTTAGAGACAAAGGAATTTTGGGAAGGATAAAACATAGTCAAATACAAGTTTGATGAGAGAAATAAAACAATGAGATAATCATACATAAGTTTGATTGAATAGACAAAACTCTTTCACATAATCACACAAGTTTGACGGAAAAGAAAAACACAATCACACAGCCATACAAGTTTGATTTTTTTTTTTTTTTTTTTTTTCCAAATGTTAATTTTTCCAGTTTGAGCTAATTACGGAGATAAATTTTCAGCCCTGAAAAGTATGTATAAATATCGGCTCTATTTATATCCGGAGAAATTAAATGATTTACAATTTTATATTTAGTTTTAGACCAGTAATTCTTAAAGTTTTTTACATCACTAAGCCCCATTTAATCGAGCATATATATTTTTCCACCCCGTTTTCCAAGTACTATAATAATAATAATAAAAAAATAAAAACGAATAAATAGAAAAATAACTTCTAATGCCCCACCCACTGCACCTCTCTCGTGACTCTCCACAATTTGAGATGCTCCTTTTTGACAAATAAAGTTTGTGAGACATAAAAATTCTGAAGCCTCCTTTAACTTAAATAATCTCCCAAGCCATTATTTATCAACTTATTTTTTGAGAGTTTATCTTATAATAGCTTTTCTTATCTACTGAAACTTGCTTACTAAGTTTTTTGATAGGCTGTAATATATTAGCTTTCCTGAACAAATCTTGGCCTGACTATTTAGCTGTAGATCTTATTTTATGGGCGAGCTGAACAAATATATAGCATAATACATTATTATTATTATTATTATTATTATTATTATTATTATTATTATTATTATTATTATTTAATCTCATGACAATAGAGAAGTTATTTTGTGAGGGAGTTGAACGAGGCGGTAGAGATCAATATAATGGTCGAAGAAAATACAATGAAAGAGAGAGAGAGAGAGAGAACATAACGTTTGAATTAAATTAAAAAAAGAATAAAGAAAGGATTCATTGATACGAAAGGATAAAAAAAGGATGAGTATGCTATTTATATGCACTAACGCCTCCATAAAAATTGAGAGAGAAAAGGCAAGGAAAAGAAGGAGTGAGATTGAGAACCTGATAGAAATATCAAACGGTATATGAAAGATAATTATTAAAAATCAGTAAGGTTGAAGTTTAAATATTTTATTAAGTGTATTTTTAATTTTGTGTTTTTGTAGGAATTGAAATTGTAGGAGTTATGAAATTAATGAAGGATGGGTTAAAGACGGAAATATTGAAAGAGGGTATGGAGAACAAACTGGGGGAGATAGAACGTATTTTCAAAATGATATATAAAAATTAGAGTTATAGAATAGGAAATAGGAATTAGAGAATAGGAAAAATCATAACAAAACCGAAGAAAAGCCATTTTACAAAATGTGTTAATTGAAAGGGAATAGCAAATCGACGACCAGGGTAAAGGGGAAGATATATGAAAAATTAAGGAAAGAACAAACAGGTATTAGGAAGGAAAGAATCTATATAGAACAGGTATTTAAATTTTAAAGAAGAATAGAACAGTGCAATAAGGGAAGAGGGAACTGTATATTTATTGTTAATATAGTAAGCGTTTGCCAGGCTATTTCAGTAAACCTTAAGGAAAGTTTTTAGAGATCTGGAGAACCAGAGATTGATTAGGATGATCAAAATGTTTTACAGAGATTATGAGTGTGTGGTGGAGGTGAGGTAAATTGTCGGAGATGTTTGGGGTGAGAAATTGAGTCAGACAAGGATTAAGTTTGTCAGCAAATTTGTTCATTTTTTTTTTTTTAACTGGGTGATGAGGGTGATGAATTAGATTAGAATGAAGGAGTAGTTTGAGAATCTCGATTTTGTAGATGTCATGTATGATGAGTTATACGCCTAAAGATGCACAGGAGAAAATATGTAAAATGTTAAAAATAAAATTGGGATTGACAATAAATGAGGAAAAAACGAAAGTAATGGTGATAAACTTAGAAAGAGATATAATCTAAACACAAATGGTAAAATATTGGAGAAAGTGAAAGAAAATGAATATTTGGAGTCAAGGATGACAAGAATGGGAAGATCGACGGAAGATTTTAAAGAGGAAAATGAGAAAGCTAGGGTAATCTTCAGTATGTTGAATTAGATATGGAAGACCAAAAGTGTTGGGATCATAACCATATGTATTAGCAATGTGAGATCAATTTTGCTATATGGATGCGAAACTTGGATCCCAGGGGAGGATGATATAAGAATGACTTGGTGTTTCAAAAGAAGTTTGCGAAGACTGATGTTGCTTATAGTTGTTGGCCAAAAAATTCCGATGGAGTTGAAAGCGTCTTATACAATTTGACTATGATTTAGTATTCAAATTTTCGTATTATTTATTAATAATCTTGCTAAGCTTCTCAATCTCGTAATTTAGATCATGTTTGAAAAGAGAATAGTCGTTTATTCTGATGATATGATTATTTTATTTTCTATACTTTTTTCAAGGCG
>SEYY01006427.1:30000-39776 GCA_009176605.1 Armadillidium nasatum | reverse complement strand
CAACATCAATAACATCGGCAACAACAGTAACCTCTGAGAAGACACGGGGGGCGGCTTCCAAAAATAACCCCTCACCCACCCCTTTCCCCGTTACCACTTGGGAGTTGGTGGGCTCTGGTGTATATATTATATATATATATATATATATATATATATATAATACTTATATATATATATATAATATATATATATTTTTTTTATTATTTATACATCACACCGTATCCCGCATAATGCAGGGTGGCGTCAACTGAGGAAAATTTCTATATATATATATATGTATAATATTATATATATAATATATATATATATATATATTTATATATATATATATATATATATATATATATATATATATATATATATATAATATATATATAATATATATATATATATATATATATATTATATATATATATATATATAATATATATATAATATATATATATATATAACGATATATATATATATATAATATTATATATATATATATATATATATATACATATATATATATATATATATATATATATATATATATATATATATATATATATATATATATATTACGAAAGAAAAGAGAGTGTGTGGATGGAAGAGGGGAATAGTGCGCAGAGCGAAGAGGGTGTATTAAGATGGTTTGGGCATATGTGTAGAAGGGATGAGAATAGGATGGTGAGTAGAGTGATGAGATCCGAGATAGAAGGAGGAGGAGGAGGCCGAGGTGGGGGTAGGGGTGAGGAGATATTGGGGGGGAGAGGTTTGAATGTGGAAGAAGGTAGGAGAGTCGCGGAGGACAGAGTGAGATGGAGGGCAGTGGTGAGAGGGAGGGGAGATAGAATGGATGTGTGTATGTGAGGGAACTGTGACGGGCACCACCCACGAGAGTGAAAAGGTGAATGGTAAAATAATAAATAAATAAATATAACTATATATATATATATATATATATATATATATATATATATATATATATATATATATATATATATATATATATATATATATATATATATATATATATATATATATATATATATATATATATATTATATATATATATATATATATATATATATATATATATATATATATATATTATAAATATAATGGATAATGGTCATATATTATTGAGGTTGGATTGGATGTCAATTTTTCAAATTTTCGGATGCGGATGTTGATGCGGATATTGAATTTTCGGAAGTGCGGATGCGGATGCCATCATATATATATATATATATATATATATATATATATATATATATATATATATATATATATATATATATATATATATATATATATATATATATATATATATATATATATATATATAATTATTTTTATGTCTCCTCTGGTGAGCAAAGGCCGGAGGCCTACTAAATTCCATCAGAGTTTGGAGAAAAATGCATGTAAGAGTGAGCATAGCGGTTAAGTCTGGGGTCGGAGAGTTGGACAGAAAAAGGATGAGACTGTGTAGAAAGTCGTGTCGCACGAGCCCTTCTCAATGGAGGAGGTATGCGACCTGTTAGTTCAGAAGAGCAATGTCCGTTGTAATAGCGAGAGTATAGAGAAGTTATGCACCCATATATATATATATATATATATATATATATATATATATATATATATATATATATATATATATATATATATATATATATATATATATATATATATATATATATATATGATTCGGCTGCCGACGAGAGAGGATGTGCTTGGAAACAGATGGGAAGAAGAAAAGTTAGAAACATCACAAGGGAGTCAGAAGAGAAGAGAGGATTAGAGAGGAGGAGAGGAAGAAGAAGATCGAGAAGAGAAGAGAAGAGAGAAAGCTATTGGATATGGAGCTTCAAGATCTTCTCCCTGAAGTTGCAGTTTGTTTGTGTAATTATTCTTGAAGAATGATACTGACCATAGGTAAAAAGGAAAAATTTAATATTTCGTTATAAAATTTCAGTATTTTTAATAGTAAATTAAAAGAAATTCAAAAAAAAATTTGTGAAGCAACATATCTTTTGATGTAAAGTACTTTCGACAATTATTGGAAAATTAAATATTAAAAGAAGAAAAAAAAAAAAAAAAAAAGAATTTAGTTAGAAGTTAGAAGTAACCTTTAGTCATTAATGAATGATGATTTCGTCGCAGTCGAGTCAAGTGAAGAATAGTTCTTCGCGCATGGTTTTAAAGGCTGGGAACCTTTTCAACTAGGATTTCTTCCCATGTACGATTGCAGGAATGCAAAATTCTGCAATCGACACTACCTGCATCATGCGGGATAAAGTGCATTGCATAAAAAAAAAAAAAAAAAAAAAAAAAAAAAAAAAAAAAAATATATATATATAATATATTATATTATATATATTATATTTATATATATTATATATATATTATATTATATTATATATATTATATATATATTATATATATATATATATATATATATATATATATATATATATATATATATGTATATGGTCGTCAACAGAAGTTCGTTCCTATTAATCTGGAAATAAATATTTATATAAAAATGGAGATCATTTCATAAAAGCTCTATTTTGAATAAAAAGAAAATAAAAACATTGAGCGGGGCTTAATTGAACTGTGATTGGTTGAACCTGAGATGATCTCTATTTTATATAAATATTTTATTTCCAGCTTAATAGTAACGAACTTTTGTTGACGACTGTACTTTTTATATAAATATAAATATATATATATATATATATATATATATATATATATATATATATATATATAATATATATATATATATTATATATATATATATATATATATATATATATATTGGGGAATTCAAACCTATTTATTTGTTTTATTTGTGCGATTTTGAACATGGCGCGAAAACAAAAAAGCGCACCCAGGTGTCGTTTTTGTTTTGGCGCCATGTTCCAAATCTCACAAATAAAACAAATAAATAAGTTTGAATTCCCCATTATAAGAGGAGGTGCGGAGACGATGAAAACCTACCATAGAAGAGAGTTCAGAGAAGAGTTCGGATTCGAATTGCGCTCCACGGTCTGTGATGACGTAAAGAAGCACACCAAAACGGGAGATCCACCCATGTAGGAAGGCGAACGCGATTGTTTTAGTACTAACATCAGGAAGCGGAAACTCTTCGACCAAGCTAGTATTACGGTCTATAACCGTTAAAAGGTAGGAATACGTAGAGAAAGCGTGCGCAGAGGGGGAAACAGTAGCTAGAAGGGGTCCAACTACGTCGATATGGACGGTTTCGAACCTGCCACATCTACCTCTTCCTCTGTTCCCAATTGCTCTCCTATGTCGCTTCGCTCAGGTAAGACCGTCACTTTCCATCCTCAACCTGCTATCAAATATGTTTCCCGATGGATCAAAACTTCGTTACTTCCAGTCTGACCCTGGGTAGTGATGTAGGGAATTCAAATTTATTTATTTGTTTTATTTGTTCGATTTTGAACATGGCGCCAAAACGAAAACGCCACCTGGGTGAGAGCGAAAGATTTAGTCCCCAGCTTTGAGCCGAGTCATTCATTACGTCTTCCCGTTTAATACTGCTTGCAACCGCTGTGTTTAACTTGTGAAAGCCTTTTTGTACATTTACTTCGTTTGATAAAACTTGTGCATATTACTTAGCACTAAGTTCTGTGACTGTTTTGTGCAACATAAACTGCGTTTACCAATATAATATAAGTATTTATAACAATAAATATTTTTGTGGTACACTTATAAGCCTAAGTCTGAAGTACAGTGCTATTATTCTTACAAAATAAATAAAGTCAGATAGCGTATAGACAATAAATATAATATTGTTATACGTAAAACATAAAAGCGCCAAACATCTCAACACCCGAGAAGACCATATATATATATATATATATATATATATATATATATATATTATATATATATATATATATATATATATATATATATATATATATATATATATATATATATATATATATATATATATATATATATATATATATATATATATTTGGGACTTTCCCAAATTTGAGGCTTCGTGAATGTTGCAATGGCTTGACGTAATTACAGTTAACACCATATGCTTATATTTATCTTCTCTATATATACCGTCTGATTATTTTATTTGAAAGAATGGCAATTCAGTATTTCGAACTTAGGCTAATGAATAAAAACACAAGTTCACTGATCACACAATGTTTATTCTTCAACAAATATGAAATATATGATTACACACATTAAATAAGAGCAGTACATAAAAGGTAATTGTAAATATGGCTAATTGAACGGCGTAATTACACTTAAAGTTTGCGAGGCGTTGAAACGTGTCTTTATCAGGCAAGCGAAAAAGAGAATCTGTTCGCAACACCGCTTCCAAAGCTCGGGCCGCTATTTTGCGCGCTTCCACCAGATGGCGCTTTTGGCGCCATGTTTAAAATACATCAAATGAAACAATTAAATAGATTTCAACTCCCCTATATATATATATATATATATATATATATATATATATATATATATATATATATATATATATATATATATATATATATATATATATATATATATATATATATGTTTAAATAAAATAAATTTCACAACATATGTCTTTAGAGTGCTCAGAGCATGTAACTCTCCCTCCGACACATGAATTGAAGAAAGAATAAATAAATCGTATATATATATATATATATATATATATATATATATATATATATATATATATATATATATATATATATATATATATATATATATATATATATATATATATATATATATATATATATATATATATATATATATATATATATATATATATATATATTTCACTGTTTCACACTACAGTTGGGGTAAGAATATAGCTTGTTCTTCAAATTTTGATTTTTATTCAGTCTACGTATTAAAACCTAAAAATTTTTACAGAAATTAATTACAGGAAAGTAAAATAATAATAATAATAAAAAGGATTTGGTGAAATGATAAAAATAACATTAATGAAACAGATAAATAAATATAAATGCAGTACTGGACTAAATATGGAATGGGGTTGAACTTATAACAAACCAAATGTTTCCTTTAACCAAATTATTTAAAGTGAGTGGGAACTTAATATCAATGATAAATTAAAAGAGAAGAAAAAAAATTAAAACCCTTACAATATATATGAAAAAAAACTAACAATCAATTATGTGACATGAAAGTAAAATTAACCTAATAATTTTAAACATCCCTAAAATATAAAAAGACATTATTTTAAAATCTACATTATCATTAATTTGAATAAATATAAAAGCAGCATCATAAATGATATAAAATGGGGAAAATTAAACAATAAAATGTACCCAAAATCAAGAGAGAAGAATAAATTGAACGCCAAAATATGAGTTAAAATACTAACATCCTAATGGAAATAATAAAAAATAAAAATACCCTGTAGAAATAATGCTGGAAAACAATAAATTATAAAGTTAAAATGATAAAATTAATACTCGGAACAGTCATATAATGAAATTTAAAATGTTAAATTAATTAATTAGAGATTTCTTCATTAGTCCTAGAGTGATGAAAAATAAAATTATATCTAAAAGTAATATTTTCTACTAGAATAATACACTTTAAAAATAATAATAAAATAAAAGTAATGCAATAAAGAAAATATTATTGTAATAATTTCTTTTCCAGAATTCTACTAAAATAATAATAATAATATAATATCGGTAACCTTCTCAATAAAAAGCTTAGAGAGAGAGAGAGAGAGAGAGAGAGAGAGAGAGAGAGAGAGAGAGAGAGAGAGAGAGAGAGAGAGAGAGAGAGAGAGAGAGAGAGAGAGAGAGAGAGAGAGAGAGAGAGAGAGAGAGAGAGAGAGAGAGAGAGAGAGAGAGAGAGAGAGAGAGAGAGATTTTTTAATAGTCGAGTTAGCAACTGTAATAATGATACCTATATTAAAGAATTTTAAAAATATCATTTAACTTGATTAGAAACAAATTTGACAAAAAAAAAATCCTAATAACAATAATAATTATGATAATGAAAATTACTAAACTAATGGCTATTTAGGAATTAATAACTAGAGCTAAAGTACTTGGATTTTTCTATAATAAATCGATAAAATAAAAGAACACACCAACATAACAGAAACATCAGTAAATAAAATGATAAAATAATAATAATAAAATTCCATTAATAGTAAATGCTAAGATTATTTCGTAAAACTCGTGGTTTTAAAGAAAAATGTTTCAAACTATGTAACTTAGGATTCTTACTAACGTTTTCATTTATACCCTAGCCATGATAAAGTGGATTTGATAATAGTATAAATAATAATGTAAAATCATTATAGTTAGAAATAATAAATGAAACTAATGGATATTTAGAAATTATCAAATTAGGGCTTCAGCACGTGTACTTTTCCTTTGTTGATAAAATATTAAAAACACTTTAAACTAATTTGGAAAACGCCAAAAAAATTTTTGATGAATATAATAATAATTAAAATAGTAATTGAGACAATAACCTAATATGAAATTAAAATTTAAAACATATAATCTACATAAAAAAAAAGAGAGAACAAAATTTACCAACCTTCCACCAGAAATGATAAATCAGAGTGAAACTGAATTAGGTTAAAATTTTTCCAAAATGGTTGAGTAGGAATAGGCTAAGGAATATGTCTGACCAATGACGAAGGGGTTTTAGAGAGTTCTTGAATATTTGGAGAAAAAAAATGGAACTAAGATATTAATTTTTTTTTTTTTTTTAACTTAAAATAAAACATATTTTAAGTGTGTTTTTATTAAATTTAAATTTAATAGAAAACCCGGGGTGTGCAAAAGAGCTTGCTGTTAGATATTTGGATTAGTATAAGTATGGTCAGGAATAGTAGGAAGTTCGAGGGATGGATAGAAGGTGGAGGTTGGTGGTTCTGGTTGAGGGGGTTTTTGAAATATGCGGGGTTGTACTCTGTGTGTCTCTAAAATTTGGGTTTTTACTTGATTTGAGAGTTTTGTTTTCAAAATATATATGAAAATGCATAAAATGGATAGTGTGATGGTTAGAGTTAATCCCGAAATCGTGTATTGTTCAGGATGCCATACTTGATGGTTTTGGAATGTTCTGTTAATGGAATCTAGTTGTTTGTTCCAATGGATGTTTATTGGGATTAACTGTATTTTATTTGGATAATTTCGAAGGTTAGGAGTGAAATCTGGGTATAGGGACTGATTAAAGTGATTTCTGGGGTGGTTGGGTAGCCAATCGGATTGAATTAACAGGTGAGCTGGGTGTCCAAGAATGGTGTGACGAAATTTAGAGAGGGCAAAGATTATTCCTAAGGCCTCTTGCTCTAATGTGCTATAATTAGTTTCTGCTTTGGAGAGGGAACGACTAACAAAAGAGAGAGGAATTTCTTTTCCTGTGTCATCAAGCTGATATAAGACAGCACCTAATCCTTTATGAGAAGCGTCAGTGTTTACGAAAAATGGTTTATCGTAATCAGGAAAAGCTAGTTGTGGGTGTAGAAGTAAAGCTTGCTTAAGAGTGTTGAAGGCTAACTGTTGTTCAGGGTTCCAAACAAATTGTGCATCCTTACGTAGTAGTGATGTGATTGGTTTAGCAATAATGGCGAAATCTTTGATTAGGTGGTTAAAATAGTTAAGAAAACCCATGAGTGAGCGGGTTTCGGCAGTATTTGTAGGAGGGTTAAAAGATTGTAATGTTTGCAATTTGGCTGGGTCGGGGCTGATACCCTTGTTTGAAATGCGAAAGCCTAGAAAAAGGACACTTGTTCTAAGGAAATGACATTTGGAGAGTTTGATGCGGAGATTGTTTCTCCGAAAAGCTTCAAATACTTTGGTGATATTTTCGAAGTGAGAGTGTATAGAGTGACCAACTATTAAACATCATCAAGGAAACTCTACAAGCAGTTCCTAAGAGATGGAGAGGGCAAGTTCCATTGTTCGTGCAAAAACGGGAGGAGCATTTGAGAGACCAAAGTTTAGTCTAGTGGGGCAGTACTGACCTCTTGGAGTTCGAAATGCCAGGTAGGGTTGCTTTGGATAAAGGATTGCGTAGGGGTTGGTTTAGGTTTTATGTAGTTTACGCTATTAGACAATAGATGAACGTCGATTGGAGAGAACGGAGGGTTTGCTTCTGTGGTAGGGAGGGAGTACAGACGACCTTCAGAAGTTTGGAGTAATTTTTGGACTTGTTTGGGAAGGGGGAGGTTGTAATCATAATTTTTAATAAATTCTCTTCTATGATCTTGTAGCGTTTTAGGAATTTGAGTATATAGGAAAGAGGTAGTTATTGCAGTAATTACTTTTTCTGGGAGATTGATAGTGGAGTCTTTTTCGGTGAGTTTCTGGAAAAATTCCTTTACTAATTTGTGAATGGAGAGAGCACTTGAGGCAATTGTGTGAGTGGAATCCCACTTAAAATCTAATAGTTTTTGGAAAGCTTCAAAATGGTGAAGAGAGTGTTCTGGAGGTACCAAACATCTTAATGTCTCAATGAATTCTTGAAAAGTGGAGAGGCGAAGGAGTTCTGGGTTAGAATTTAAAAGTTGTCGAAATTCGCCCTTTGTGAGGTGAATTTGGGATCGAGCTTGAGTTATTTTGGTACGGTCATCCGCACAATGTTTAATTTGGATGTTTTCTTTTACATCTTCAAGCCATCTAGAAAAGGTAGGGCCTTCCCACTTATTGGTTATTCTCCCTATGAGTATTAATTCTTCTTTGGGAATAGTGGTGATGGCAGCAAATGTTGGGGGGTTGTTGGGGGAGTCTGGCTGTATTGGATTCTCATTGGACATAATGATGTGAATTTATAAAAATGATAACCAAAAAATTTTATACTCACAATCTGGTAGAAGGTTTTCTAATGGTGTAGACTTTGTGGGAAGATGCAGGTGATGGAGATAATTTGAGTCGCCACTTTCACTGTTTCACACTACAGTTGGGGTAAGAATATAGCTTGTTCTTCAAATTTTGATTTTTATTCAGTCTACGTATTAAAACCTAAAAATTTTTACAGAAATTAATTACAGGAAAGTAAAATAATAATAATAATAAAAAGGATTTGGTGAAATGATAAAAATAACATTAATGAAACAGATAAATAAATATAAATGCAGTACTGGACTAAATATGGAATGGAGTTGAACTTATAACAAACCAAATGTTTCCTTTAACCAAATTATTTAAAGTGAGTGGGAACTTAATATCAATGATAAATTAAAAGAGAAGAAAAAAAATTAAAACCCTTACAATATATATGAAAAAAAAAAACTAACAATCAATTATGTGACATGAAAGTAAAATTAACCTAATAATTTTAAACATCCCTAAAATATAAAAAGACATTATTTTAAAATCTACATTATCATTAATTTGAATAAATATAAAAGCAGCATCATAAATGATATAAAATGGGGAAAATTAAACAATAAAATGTACCCAAAATCAAGAGAGAAGAATAAATTGAACGCCAAAATATGAGTTAAAATACTAACATCCTAATGGAAATAATAAAAATAAAAATACCCTGTAGAAATAATGCTGGAACACAATAAATTATAAAGTTAAAATGATAAAATTAATACTCGGAACAGTCATATAATGAAATTTAAAATGTTAAATTAATTAATTAGAGATTTCTTCATTAGTCCTAGAGTGATGAAAAATAAAATTATATCTAAAAGTAATATTTTCTACTAGAATAATACACTTTAAAAATAATAATAAAATAAAAGTAATGCAATAAAGAAAATATTATTGTAATAATTTCTT
>SEYY01006427.1:20000-25000 GCA_009176605.1 Armadillidium nasatum | reverse complement strand
TTATAAGGAGCAAATTACAAAGAAGAAATTACGAACCTCCTCAGAACATCCAACCTCATAGAAGCTTGTTTAGAAAGAGAAGTAATGCAATTCTTCCAAGAAAGATAATAACATAAAAGAAACTACCCGAGCCTTAATGGATACATGGAAATCATTTGCAATTGTGAACATTAAAAGCAACCAACAAAATGATTTCGTCTACTTATTTCTTACCTCTCACGCCATAAAAAATTCTTCAACTATCTAAACTCTAAAATAGAAAACATTCTTTCCTCTTCTCCTTTTTCATAATTTTAGATTATTTCAACGTTCACCACCGCCAATAGCTTTCATATAATTCTCATGATCCAGCTGGTGAACTCGCCTTCCACTTTTTTTAGAAGAAAATTTGAGCAGTAGGTGCCACTCCCTACACGTATCCCTGAAAACTTGGTATAAATACAACATGCTTGATCTTTTCTTAACTTTTTTTCAGTCTTATTACATTGTTAATCTCTTTCCTTCTCTGGGTTCATCCGATTACATTCTTATCTCTGTATCTTGTTCTGTCTCTTTAGAGTCCTCAACAAGAACGATCCCCGCCTTCAGGGAGGAGACGTTTCTGAAACATCGGTGTCGCTAACTGGTTTGACTTGCGGTTGAACTTCTCTGATTCTTCATGGAATGATTAATTTTTTCATTGGAGGAGTCCATCGGAATGTGCAGAGCACATAACCGTGGTAATTCTCTCTGACATGGAGAAATACATTCCATATTCTTTCACTTCAACTAAACCTAATAAATCATGGTTTAATTCTCCTTGTTCTCATGATTTCTCTGCAGGGATGCTGTATGCAGAGATTACCTTCTTCTTCAAACTCCAAAATATTATTCTATTTACATTCCATCCCGAAACCGTCCAAAAACTATTCTCCGCAACAAAAAGAACTCATTTTTTTTGTAAAAAATGCAGTAACCTTTCTGATTCTTCTTCCTCACACCCTTTCTGACATTTTGCAAAAAATGTCAATCCTAATTTTGTTTCTTCCTCTATCTCTTCTCTAGTATCTTTTGACTGCACAACTGGCATTTTGCCTCCTACTAATGCTGAACTCTTTGCTCAAACTTTGGCTCCAACTCAGTCATAGACGATTCCGAAGCTATTTTATTCCTTCAACTCCCTATAATTTCTTCAAAAGGAGTCATTTCTACTCTCTCTGAGCTGAGCAATAAGAAGGGGTACCGGGACTGAAGATATCCATCCTGTGTCTCTCAAATCTTATGCTTCTAAATTTGAACCCTGCTTTGTTAAACTATTTCGTCTCTGTCTTTCAACTCCAACTTTCTCTTTTTGCTGGAAAATTGCACTCATTCAACCTGTGCCGAAAAAGGAGGACCTCTCTCAATCCTGTAACTGCCATTCCATATCTCTAACCTCTGTTTTTCTAAAATTTTAGAATGTATCCTTAACAGGAAGATTTGGAAATATCTCAATTCTTCTAATCGTCTAATTCTTCTATATATATATATATATATATATATATATATATATATATATATATATATATATATATATATATATATATATATATATATATATATATATATATATATATATATATATATATATATATATATATATATATATATATATTCAAGGTTAAGAATAAAGAATGAGGTCTGTATATATACTTCTGCATAAAAATTTCTGAAATGTTTTGATATGAAAATAATGATGACAATAACAAGCAATAAATGGCAATAAAAAAATATATATATATTATTATATTTTATTTTTTGAATTTTTTTTTTTTTTTCATTTTTTTTTTTTTTTTTTTTTTTAATTTCATATGCATATATATATATCTATAAATATGTATATATATATATATATATATATATATATATATATATATATATATATATATATATATATATATATATATATATATATATATATATATATATATATATATATATATATATATATATATATATATATATATATATATATATATATATATATATATATATATATATATATATATATATATATATATATATATATATATATATATATATATATATATATATATATATATATATATATATATATATATATATATATATATATATATATATATATATATATATATATATATATATATATATATATATATATATATATATATATATATATATATATATATATATATATATATATATATACCAGGTTTTAAAAATGAGAATATTAATAGTGTGTGCATTATTTTTAACTTTATATCTTAATAAAACTGCATTTTGCGATATAAGCTATGTTATAAATACATTAAAAAGTAAGTGATATTCTTATTTCCATTTTTCCTACTTAAACCTTCAAGAAATAATAATAATAATAATAATAATAATAATAATAATAATAATAATAATAATAATAATAATAATAATAATAATAATAATGATAATAGTAATAATAATAATATTAATAATAACAATAACAATAATAATAATAATAATAATACTAATAATAATAATAATAACAATAATAATAATAATAATAATAATAATAATAATAATAATAATAATAATTAAATTAAAGGTCAGTCATATATAGTGCATATTGAACATTCATTTATATTTAAGAAAGACCCAGAGAATGTTTTATAAAAAATATTAGATAACAGAAATATTTTAGATTTTGTAAGAAGTGCTTTTTTTAACATAGAGTGCTAGATTGTACTGTCGATGTGACTTATAAGATTTTTGGTTAACAATCTCTCGCTCTCTCTCTCTCTCTCTCTCTCTCTCTCTCTCTCTCTCTCTCTCTCTCTATCTATATATATATATATATATATATATATATATATATATATATATATATATATATATATATATATAATATATATATATATATATATATATATATATATAATATATAAATATATAAATATATAAATATATATATATAAATATATAAATATATAAATATATATATATATATATATATATATATATATATATATATATATATATATATATATATATATATATATATATATATATATATATATATATACAGAGGGCAGAAAAAATAATAAAAATACCTCACGTATTCACAAGATTATTAATTAATAGTGTGTTGGGCCACCATTTGAAATTAGAACAACTGAAATTCTTCACGAAATAAATCCGTAGAATGTTTGAATAGTTTATAAAGGAATGTTATCCTGTTTCTGCACCAAAACATTCGCTACTTGCTTCAGAGATATTGAAGGTAGAAATTTACATCTCACACTTGGCTTGAAAGATCGCAAAAACGATTCAGTTATGCCAAGGGCTGGAGATTGTGCTGGCCAAGGAAAATATTTGAAAATATTCCTGTGCTCTTCAAACCAAGAATGAACTATTTTTTATGTCTGTGTATGAGTGTATTGTTGTTCTGAAATATGCTATTTTTTTTGGTAGTGATATGCTAAACTTTATAAGAACTTCATTGTTGAAAATATTGAGGTATTCATTCGCAGTCATCCAGACACTGATGGAAATGATAGTCCTAGCTAAATACTACAATATTGCAGCTTATATCATAACAGAACTCCCTCGATGCTTGACTGTGTGAAGGAAGCAAGTAGTCTGATCGTGGATTTCTTTTGGGGTTCTCCAAACATAAACCCGACCGTTTGTTGATATTAATGTAAATAATAGTTCATCAGACCATACCACATTTAGACTTCTAGGTATTTTGATCGTGGCACCACTTCTTTCGCAGCTTAGCGTTGCCTTCGGTTATAAAGGGTTTCGCAACTTCAGTCTTTCCATGAAAGTTAAATAAGCACTTTTCTTGTAGAAGCAGCATTATTTGGGTGGGTGTTGAGTTCTGCAGTCACATTTGCCGCAATGGTTTTATATTGTTAGACCACTATCCTTTTCAGTATTCGACGATCTCCATTTATAAACTTTGACTTTCGTCCACTATTCCTTTTCGATGATGATGTGCTACTAAGTTTTGGTAAGCTGACACCATCATCGATAGTGTCACTGGTGACACACTTAACAGTTTACATGTTTTTGTCAGAGACTCTCCCGCTAAGAGAGAACCAACGTTTTGCTTTCTTTCGAAGTTTGACAGGTCACACATTTTACAATCCGTATATTTTAATTTTAGCACAATAATATATATATATATATATATATATATATATATATATATATATATATATATATATATATATATATATATATATATATATATATATATATATATATTATTTATTTATTTATTTATTTTGGTTCGCGGAGACCAGAGACTCACCAATTCTCACCAAAGTTAGAAATTTTACAGAAAGGTCAAAATAATAGAACATATCCTTAAATACTGCGTTTGAAGTTTTGCAGGTCAAAAGAATTGGGAGAACAGATAAAGTAGGGAATGTGTTTCAGACTTTATCCTGTAGAAGATTTGTAAGACTGAGCATAGTGTTTAAGTTGGGGATCAGAGAATAGGACAGAAAAAGGATAAGACTGTGCAGAAAAGAGTGTCGTATTGCTCTTTTAAATTATATAAATAACTCAAAAGAGAGGTGTCTGCTGTAATATCGATAAAATAGTAATGGTAACGTAGCAACTCGACTGTCAGAAAAACTCTGTCAGTGAGTGCGAAAGAGTTGATAAAACGAAAAGCCCTATGCTCCACCAATTTCTGAAAGAGCTGTGGGAGTGAATCCCATACGATGTGAGAAGCATACTCTTTATAAGGTCGAAGAGCATCCCTATTTAGAGTAAGAAATTGGGGTGTCGTGGAGAATTTGTGAAGGCACCTCAGAGCCCCAAACCTCTAAAAATCTTGTTTCGAAAGAAAAGTATTATAACCCTTCCAAGAAAGATCCCGAGTACAACAAATACTAAAATTTTTTAAGGACAAACAAAGGTTTGATTGTGTTTACGAAGAAGTGTTACAGTTGTGTGACAAATTACGCCGAGTATAAAGGTAATGGAACCGAGTTCTTAGTGGTTAGTTTAGT
>SEYY01006427.1:2500-5000 GCA_009176605.1 Armadillidium nasatum | reverse complement strand
TTCTTCTATTGCTACTGAATTTGCGTTAACTTTTATCTTCTTTTCATTCTTATTCAGACTCTTCGAAAGAAAACAGCAATGAAAGCATCAAGGGCATTTGACTTTGAGTCAGTTGATTTCATAATATTGCTCTAAATATATTATTCGATTTGGCTCGACATTTAAAAAAATTATTTTTTTTTTTTTTTTTTTTAATTACCACATTCAAGTAGAGAAAAGGGTTAAATAAAACCAAAGAAACCTATCAGACTACAAGCATAATTAAAATTATAGTCAATTATTTCGAATCACTTTCCTTTATTCTAAACATGAAAATATTATAATAGATCTAAAAATTGATGAACTAAATTATTAATTAAAATTGTCAAAAAATATTATCTTATTGTTGCATCTAATCCAATGCAGCTCAAAAAAACACAATCCCCCTAAAAGAGAAGAAAAAACGAATGTTTCAAACTAGGTCAAGATAAAAAATTAAAAATGATAATAATAATAATAATAATTATAATAATAATAATAATAATAATAATAATAATAATAATAATAATAATAATAATAATAATAATAATAATAAAAATAATAATAAAATTAATAATAATGATAATAATAATAATAATAATTAATAATAATTATAATAAAAATAATAATAATAATAATAAAATTAATAATAATAATAATCTTTAATCTATATTTATTTTTCAGTTGCAAATTTACATATCCAAATATCGTGTACTTTACGTGTTTTGATACTAAGCTGAAATGGGCTTCTGGGGAGACGAATTAATAAATAATAAATAATAATAATAATAATAATAATAATAATAATAATAATAATAATAATAATAATAATAATAATAATAATAATAATAATAATAAAAATAATATTGATACTAATGATAATAAAAATAAATAATAATGAAAATAATATTGATATAATATAATAAAAATAATAATAATAATAATGATAATAGCTGTAATAATAAAATTAATAATAATAATAATATTAATAATAATAATAATAATGATAATAATAATAAGAATAATAAAAATAGCAGAATGATACTAATGAAAATAATAAAAAATAGTAGCAATAATAACAATAATAATAATATCAACAGAATGATACTAATGATAATAAATAATAGTAATAAATTATAAAAATAATAATAATAATAATAATAATAATAATAATAATAATAATAAAAATGATAATATTAATGATAATAAAAATAATAATAATAATAAAAATAATAAGAATAACAGAATGATTCTACTACTACTACTGCTAATAATAAAAATAATATGATAATAATAATAATAATAATAATAATAATAATAATAATAATAATAATAATAATAATAATAATAATAATAATAATAATATACACAATTCACAGAACTTTATTCAGGAAATGGTACATTTACAGGTGTAAAGTTTAAAAGTAGGTCATATACTACTAAATTCAATGATAATCTTAATAATAATATTATGACTGTCCAGTTCTTAGAAAATTGGCTGCTAGGGAAAAAAACTAGGGTTTCCTTTGAGCTAAAATGTTTAATACATTATATTATATATATATATATATATATAATATATATATATATATATATATATATATATATATATATATATATATATATATATATATATATATATATATATATATATATATATATATATATATATATATATATATATATATATATATATATATATATATATATATATATATATATATTATATATATATATATATATATATATATATATATATATATATATATATATATATATATATATATATATATATATATATATATATATATATATATTATATATATATATATATATATATATTATATATATATATTATATATATAATATATATATATATATATATATATATATATATATATATATATATATATATATATATATATATATATATATATATATATATATATATATATATATATATATATATATATATTATATATATATATATATATATATATATATATATATATATATATATATATATATATATATATATATATATATATATATATATATATATATATATATATATATATATATATATATATATATATATATATATATATATATATATATATATATATATATATATATATATAATTTAATTTATTTAATAAATTCCAAGTTATGATAGGTTACTTCAAAAGTAACAAAACTCTAGAAATATTGATCATGCAAGCAACAAAAAACGAAGCCATTACATGATTTTTACTACAATAATACTAGTAATAATAATAGCAATGATATTTTTCAAAAAAAATAATAAAAATAATGATAATAAAAAATAAAAAATAATAATAATAATAATAATAATAATAATAATAATAAATAATAATATAATAATAATATAATAAAAAATAATGATAACAATAATAATAATAATAATAATAATAATAATAATAATAATAATAATAATAATAATAATAATAATATATATTAT